>PVJI01015593.1:0-40680 GCA_004026765.1 Micronycteris hirsuta
ATACCAGTTTTAAATGCAAATATAAGACTATTTAACTTGTATGCAGAATCACCAAAATTACACAACTGGTGTTGCATCATTCCTATGTGTATAAGTGTACACGTATTTTGCTCTTATCAGACAGTAGAGGCGCTGCATAGAACAAACAACTTTTTATTTCAATTCTTTGTATGTACATATTCTACAACACTACCTCAGGCTTACTTGTAAGAAAGGACTGAAAAGAAAGAAGCTCTTTCTTTCACTTTTCTTTTATATCATTTTAATCATAGGTGTTTGGCTAATAAAGGAGAGTAACAAGCATAAGAAAAGATACAGCAGCATTTTGTGATCATTAGTGTTTCTTAGAATGCCACTGTGTTCTTTCTGCATTTGAAGCAAGTTCTGGTTCAAACAGAAAGCACAGCCTTCAGGATCTACACAGTTGGTGATGTACATGCTTCCTTGTACTTTCTTTGAGTCTTTCTGAACTTCTATGCATCTATCCTAAATCCACAAGAATTCTGTGTTCATGAGACATCATGAAGACTCTACAATCAAGGATGTCCTACCTTTTGGCATCTCTGGGCCACACTGGAAGAAGAAGTCTTGGGCTACACATTAAATACATTGAGGCACGTAATCAAACAAAAGTATCTCATAATGTTTTAAGTAAATTTATAATTTTGTGTTGGGTGACATTCATAGCCATCTTGAGCCACATGTGGCCTGTGGGTTGCAGCTTGGACACCCCTACATGACTGGGGCAACAAGGAATAGTACACACACATAGTGCTAGAAATGTATCTTCTACTGATCCACGTGCACCGTTTCCCCATTGTACTTCACTTATGTCCCATTGTAATTCACAATACACATATTCAAAGACAAAATTATTAAGCATTTTAAAACAATCTCAGAAGAAAAAAAAACCAAGTGTATGGCCCTTCTAAGTATGGGACTAAGCCCATTTCATGGCAGAGGGCAAAGACCCATGAAGCCAGTTTTGATGATATCTTAGCTTAAGAAACTTTTAATAGTACTCACCTTAAGAAACAAAATAAAAAATAAACTTAATCTTCTTCGAATAGTAATACTTTTTATTTTAGAAGTTTTAATATCTTTTGAATGTTAATTAACAGACGAAGTTTTTTAACTGGAGGTCTTAACTAGAACCCATGTTTTTTTTTTTTTTTCCTTAAAGTGACCTTACAAAGCTCTGCTCTACTATATGTGAAATAATTTTAAGTTCTCAGAAAGAATTATTGTTTCCAAATTATGATAAGTAAGAGACTGGAGTAAAGGTCAGAGTCACACCTTATATCTTAAAATCTTCTAATTTTAAGGTTTCCTATTCCTTCAATTGTACTTTTCAATATTATAATTATCACTACATTTTTAAGATCTTTAAAGGTGTCATTCACGATAATAATTTTCTGAAATATATGTGGAATCAGTATCTAAAACTCACGGAGGGGCCAAGATTAGAACTCAAAACTCTTTACTTTTCTTTATGCCTTGTGGCACTGAAGTATACTGTGGAAATCTACAATTATACCAATAATGATAAAGGCATTCTGAATCATTTATGAAGAGTAGTAGTTATGCTACCTTTGAATAGAATATCACCTAATTGATTTTTTCCATTTAACTAATTACTAATTTAAAAATTATCATCCTGTTGTCTGTTCCTATTGCAGCAGCGTTAATCAATAGAATACCAGTATAGTCAATTTTTCCCCACTGTCACTACTTCCTCCCTGGGGAGGCATTAATTAGAGAAAATGGCTAAAATTTTTAAGGATCATTACCCACAGTGTTTCGTTGAATATAAAATGTCTTCCCTGCTTCTGAAAGGAGCAATGAGATGGAACACATAGTGGAGAAAAATGCCTCCATGGTTTTTAATCAGGGATGGTTGTGAATCTTTTACCTTACAAACAAAACACTAAATTAAAAACAAAAAGGGTCACTTATGGAAACTGGAACACTGAGTACCTGTCATTCAGAACCCTATGAATATAAGCAGTATATGAATGTAAAAAGATAAAAAGCTACTTGTTTTTATATTAATATATAAGCATATATAAAGTCATTATATTCTTTGTTTAACAAATGACAACTTGTTACAAATAGCAGATGAAAATATATAATGAACTTAGCACATGAAAATGGACTTGTGTTTCCCATGGAGAGTTAGATCCAATAGGACGACATGAGTTAGGCCACATATTAAAAGTGATGAGAAGATCCAAGAATCAGCTCTTCATTTTTTAGGTCCCATGGCCACCCTTTGCTTGGAGTATCTCTCCCATTTCTTCTCCTGCTTAGGGACAAAACAAAATCTTTGGGACAAAATAGCTAATGCGAAACTGAAAGCCAATTGTATCAATCATGGTTCTCTTGAGAAACAGAACCAACAGGAGAATATATGGTTTATATTAAGGAAGTGGCTCATGTAATTACGGGAGCTGACAAGCTCAAAATCTGTAAGGCAGTCCAGCATGCTGGAAACTCAGGTAAGAACTGATGTTGCCAGCTTGAATCTGAAATTTGTGTGGCAGGTCAGCAGTCTGGAAACTTAGGCAGGAGTTCTATATTATGATCTGGAGGCATGATTCTTCTTTTCTTTCCCAAGAAACAAGGTTTTTAAAAAAAAAAAAGAATAGTTTTTCTTCTTAAGGACTTCAAGTGAGTGACTGGATGAGGCTCACATACAATATCAAGGGTAATCTGCTTTACCTAAAGTCAACTGGTTGTAGAGGTTAACCACATCTATAACATACCTTCACAGCAACACCTAGATTCACATTTGATTAAATTACTGGGTACTACAGCCTGGCCAGATTGACACATAAAATTGCACCACCTTAAGAGAAAAAAGTTTATGGTTTATGACAGGGATGCACCAGCCCTGGACCGCATAGCTACAGGAACCCAGATAGAAATAAGGAACTCCACAACCCCTACTTCTTTTTCAGATTCCATATACTCTTTCAATGAAACAATGAATATCAATGACTTAGCACATTGCCTGGAATTTAGTAACTGCACAAAAAACATGAATTGGTGCTTGGCCATTTCAAATTCTGAGCAGCCTTTGGGATTTTCAGGCAATGATACTTGGTTGGATATATGGCTCTATGAGTGAGAGCTCATACCAAGATATTAATTTAGTCCATTAAACCAGCTTCCTCCAAGACTTGGACTATGGAATATGGAATATGGAAAGGATAATTTTGTTATAATGATGGAATAATTGAGTCAACTTAATATAGAAGCAGAGATGACATTATTTGGGCTGGGCATATAAAGTGCAATGTACAAGAAAAGGATAAAAGTGGGGGGCTATTAGGAATACTTCACAATCTCTACCCTCCTATTCTCCCAACCTCTTAATTAGTTTAAGGAATGGGGCCTCACTCCCCCACCCCAATCTATGTCTTTCTACCTCCTCTGCCACTTCCAGAATCACTATTCTAAAACAAAAAGTCCCTGTGTCATACCTGGTTTAAAACTCATGAATGAGCCCGGCTGGTGTGGCTCAGTGGATTGAGCGCGGGCTGGGAACCAGAGGGTCCCGGTTCGATTCCCAGTCGGGGCACATGCCTGGGTTGCAGGCCAGGTCCCCAATGGGGGCCATGTGAGAGGCAACCATACATTGCTCTTTCTCCCTCCCTTCTCCTCTCTCTGAAAATAAATAAATAAAATCTTTAAAAAAAAATTAAAAAAAAAAAAAACTCATGAATGACTATCCATAAGTCTCTTTCAAACTGCACAACATGAAGCCCACAGCAGTCAGACCCTTATCTACTTACATGGTTTAATTTCCAGCCATTTCTCTCATCTTTTGCATTCTATTTTCAATATATAACCATGTAAATTTCTTCAAATATGCCTTGTCTCTGATCCTTTGGACATCCTTGTATTTCTTTCTGGTTATCGCAATGTCCCACTGAAGAAAAATGACTTAGAGTAGAATCAATCTCATACTTCTCCCTGTATCTTTGGTGCCTAGCTCAGTATAAGGCATATACAGGTTCATAATAATACCTGTCTTCCCCTTCATATGCCAAATTCTTTAAGCAGCATAGAGAACCATATTTATTTCATCTTTATGGCTCTCGCAGCGTTGTTAGCAAAGTACTTTATTCTTAGTTTCCTCAATAAATTCTTGCTGAATTCAGTGGATGTAGTGAGAGAACTATAAACTCCTATAATCATTTAAAATAGGAAAATTATGTTCCAAGTGTTACAAAATGGGTATAAATGAACCATATGTGTTGATTATATATGGGGACTGAAAATGCTATAAATGCACATATGGTAGCAAGAACACAGCTCTACTGTATTATTCAATATGAGTCATGTGAAACTAATATGCTAGCAATGTGTTAATTAAACATTCAATTAACCACTTGCTTGTCCTTTTTAAATGGAGAATGGTTTGAAGGGGACTATTTGGGTCATTTAAAAGCACTTTCCTCGTTCATTTAAGTAGGCATTTTTTCCCTCTCCATTAATTTCTTTCAAGTGTACAGAGGCCAGCAAAATTATTGACCTCAAAGTCTGGCTCTTTCACTTCAAGAAGGACTTTGCACAGTATTTAGAGGAGCCCGCATATAAACACAGAATTTCCAGTGTTTCCTCTCAGAAAGTTTTGGGCCCTCTGTTCTTTGACCAGAATTCTTGGTATATTTTATATCTTCCAATATGGTTAAACACACACATACACAACTCCAAAGTTGCTGTGATGAGGTGACATTTATTCCAGTGCATTTGTTTGGGGATGGTTTCAGATCCATTTTCATAATAATTTTAGGGACATTATGCCAAAGCTGTCCAGTTCACCCAACAGCTTCTCAACATTTCATAGACTTTGCGTAGAACAAGTCTGTAGACTCTGAAAGGTCAGGAAGTACCTATATTGTCCTTTCTAGTGCTTGGTACTAAATATAGTACATAGTAGGGACCAATAAACCCTTGTCTGTTCACTAGGAAAAGGGAATGCGGCTTTAAAATGCCGAGGGTGCACATACTGCCTGGTAATATTAGTCACTCTCAAACATACTTTGAAGAATAAAGGTTACGGCACTTGGTCACAAACAAAAGAAACACTGCGTTTGCATGAATCCTTCAGTAGTTAAGGATTATCCACAGGAAGGAAGTGAGATCCAAATAACATTCACTAGATGACAAAGGAGTCCCAGTACAGGCATGGTACTGGACCTAGACTGGACTAAAGTGAAGAGGAGAGAAAAGCCACATAGTGACAGATACATTTTTGCATCAATTCCAAGATATGCATTTTTTCCATAATTTAATGTGTCTAAAATATGAAATCACTTTAAAATTAATGATACTCATTGCAACCAACAAGATCTGAAGGAATAAAAGGTTGCTCCTTAGTACAGCAAGAAAAAACACCTCTGAAAAACTGCTTCAAAGAGAGCGTGTAGGAAAGTAACGCTATAGACTTTTGAGGGGACAGAGCCCCTTTCACAGGAAGGAATTAAAATTCTAAGAATGGCAAGCAGTTTCAAGCACTCTAACATGTGAGTTTTCATCAAACAGGATGTTTGCTATGAGCAAGAAAACAAAGGAGCCCCGCAGTGTACGGTGAGAAAGACATCAGGGGTGTTTTTCAGTAACTTAGGTGGAATTTTCCCGCTGGGGTGAGCAAGGCCTGGGGTAAATGTTACAGAACAGAGGACTCAAGGCTCTCCAGGAAATACGGATTTCACATCTTATTGTCATTCTCAACCAGGTGGCGGTAATGATGCAGACACTATCGCCTGCCTGCACGTGGCCATGGCCGTTCATGTTGTCATTTTAATTGAGTTATGTGAGTACTACAGGTGTTACATTTAATTACCATTTGAAATGACTATAAGAATTGCATTATGATTCTGCACTGAAATGAAAGTTTTGTGCTCAGAAAGGCTCAGAGACCATGAAGCACGACATATATTTACTAGTCCAGAGGCAAATTTCCATCCTAAAAAGAATGAATATTTATTTTCTTGGGCAGCAAGAACAAATTTATTGGAGCTAAAGAAAAAAGATGCTACAAGAAGATAAAGATGTGTTGTCTTTTGCTTTCATTGACTACTATGTGCCAAGCAAGAAAGTGCCAGCAACAAATTTTGCAGAACAGGTATCAGAAACTTGTGAGAAAATCCCTGAGACTATAGTGGAGAGTACTTTTTAAAGAAACGCTGCATCATTAATGCTCTTGACACCTCAGAGGACCATATGTTGTGACAAAACACAGACAGATATCAATAATTCTGGGCTTAAAAGGGATGCAGAAAAGTTGCACTCTAGATCGGAAATTGTTGTAGGAAGATGTTGAGCAATTTGTTCCACCAATTCAAAAATAAATACAAATACAATGAATGGCAAAACATCGATGACAAAAAATCTTTAAGAAGCTCTTTCAATAAGCAGAGATAAAAATTCCAAGAGATAAAGTATCATGTCACAATTTCATAGGAAGCATGCATTTTTTTCTTTCTTTCTGAGCCATAATGGTGTCTTCCATTAATAAACTTACATTAAATTTTATCTTAATGCTTGCTGGGCCATGAACTATTTGGAAAACGTTGGGGGTGGGGTGGGAGAGATAAATGTTAGTCATAAATACAGAATCTAACCACGGTGATAAGAAGAAAAATGGACGCGTTACAAAAGACTCAAAGGCTTTAAAAAGAAGTGTTCCATGTGATCTAAAAACAAACCCACTGTCATTAATATAGTTAAATAGACAGTACAAGCCTGTTCCCAAAGCAATTCCAAGTTCAGAGCTGTCTCGGAGGTGTTTATCCCCAAAACAGCCTATTTTAGAGTGTGTGCTCTCAGTGGGGCTTTGGAGGGGACACAAGACAAAGAGGGGAGAAGCGAGCACACACCCAGGCAGCTGGATTACCTCAGTCAGCCCTCTTGCCTCTTGGAATGGTGCAAGTTGCAGCCACATTGTGGTTCCTTTCACATTTGTAATGGCTTCTGTGCTGTTCTGGCCCAGCACACAGCCCAGGGATAGTACTGGATTTTGTGTGAGATCAGACTTCATCTGATGCTGGTGATGGCACGCGGCCAGGTGAACCGTTTGCGTTAAAGTGAGAGGATATGTCCATTGCAGTGGCCTCAGATCCAGTCCAATACCAGAACAGCGTCTCATTGTGCTACAGAATTAACTAGACTTTCATGAGTCTACATTTTTCATTTCCTTCTAAGTTGCCACACCTCTGGGAATCCATGTAGCTCAAAATGACTCAGGCAATGAGGCTTTCATTTCTTCCCCTGGGAAACTAATGTACAGTCTAATAGACTGTTAGGAAATTGTTTTTGATATTCAGCCTACATTTTCTTTTCCCTAATTGCATCCCATTACTACAATCTAAACAATTTATCTTTCTCCTTTATACCCCCCAGATTCTTGTCTAGGAGCATTTCAATTTGGCCAAGCTTTATAAATTAAATTGTTTTCTTCTTAGTTTCTACTAGGAGTCAAACTTCTTGTTTCTAGTTTACCTGCTTAGTATTTTGCAAATTTTCTTACTGCTGGCTATTCCTAAGATAGTGAAAAGGCTACCATTTACTAAGGATGACGTGACCACACAAGCTTAGGAAACAGTATTATCTTCTTACTTTGAATGCAAAAATTCAGTTGATACTGTATTAGCTGTATATTACACTTCTGATTTATTTTTAACCAGATAGCCTACTATCTACATATTTCCATCCACATATAGGTATTAAAATTTGACATTATTCAAATGATCTTTCCCAAAATTATATTTTGATTTCTTGTTTACAGTTTTTGTCTTGCATTATATTGTTTTATGTTCCTGAATGCTTTTAATAAATTGCAGTTTGTCAATAAACATCAAATAAATATATAGCTTACCTCGACTTAATGGTGTGTATAGCTTGTAAAGAACAAAAACCCTAAAAGAAGTATCACTGATTTCAAAGCTTCTTGTTGCCTAAATGTTGTTTTCCCTTTTTTTGTAATAAATATACCAAAAATATATATAACGTATTTTAATGTTTATAATAACTTTAATATCTATTACCTTGGTTATCTTGGCTCTTAACTTTGTGATTGACTTCCATTATTTCTTTGAGTCCCAAGAGTTAGTAAGTGGCCATGCTGATGTTCACACACACACACACACACACAGGCACGCCTGGCAACAAATAAAGTGACCTTTCTACTCTATCTCACCTTCTAATAATACATTAAATCGCATTTATGGGAAACTAAAGTTGAATTTTGGATACTATAACTAATGGAATATAGTAAAATATTCCTAGATTTCAGTCACTCTCTAAAATTGATATAGAAAAATAACTAATAAAAAACACTCACCTTTGCATGGGGGGTAGGGGAACTCCCCAAGGAAAGGTTTGCTATAGGTTGTCAATGGAACCACAGTTTCCAGAATCTGATTAAGAAGAGAGAGGACACTTGAAAAGTCCACCACCTAGTAGATAATATTGTATGGTGTCCAAGAGAAACGTGTTGGTTACTGAGGGGTGTTAATCTGAACTGTATAAGAAAAATGCCATATTACAAGTATTTTTCTTTGTGAATATATAACTTCATTTGAAATGTTGATGGCAGCATTCATAGTATAAAGCTTCTCCCTGATTACCTTTCTTGCAGCGCAGGGGTAGCACTAGCAAGATCCTGTGGGCCACATTCCCCAGAATGCTCTCAGAAGCTTAAAGCAGCATCTTGTAGCCTGCTGAAGTCTTGGGGTCCTGTAGAGGAGAGCTTTCATTTGTTCTACTTACCTCGGAGGACAATAAATAGGGGAAGTGTCCTCACAGGGAGTCATTTAATCTTTTAAAAGCATTTTTTAGCATCTCCCTCTTTCTGTTCCTGTAGATAAAATTACATTTTTATTTTTAAGATTTTATTTTTTTTTAGAGGGAAGGAAAGGGAAGGAGAAAGAGAGAGAGAGACATCAGTGTGAGAGACATCGATCACGTGCCTCTAGAAGCACCCCATCGAGGGGCTGAACCTGTAACCCAGGCACGTGCTGTGACCGGGAATCCAACTGGAGACCTTTCACTTTGGACAACACCCAACCAACTGAGCCACACTGGTCATGACAATGCTATTACATCTTGATGTTGACTTACTCTGTCTCATTGTTTGGAGAATTATGAAGATTTTGTGTAAAAAAGAAAAAAACGTTCTATTATAATTTTCAATGTCTTTTTTTGACATCTTAAATAGATATACATTATTTTTGAGTGGGAGAATAGATAAATAAAATGTATGATGATGGCACTTAACTTACAAAAACCTCAGCCCTCCGAGTCAGAGAGAAGAGAGCATGAGAAAGTGATAGAGAATTAATAGCGTTGCTGACCTTTCCATTCACCACAGTGATCAGAATGTGGAGAATTAGACATGACTTTCTCTGAGTTTTTTCTCACTGATGCAATGTCTCTCATAGCAAGAACATCTCATTGTGCCAAATGTTTTAATGAAGTTTTATACCTCTTGACCCTACCTGTTCAATCAGCTGTGGTTCCATTTGCAGCAAAATTCCCTCATAGAGTGGTTATACATACCACTTTCAATTCCTTTCCTCATCTTCTATTTTCTAATATTTTACTTTGAATTAATTTCAGGCTTACTTATAGAAAAGATGTAAGAATAGTTAAAATGTCTTGTATATCCTTCACCTAGATTCCCTAATTGTCACCTTATTATCTTTGCGCCTTGTTTCTCTCTCTCATATATGCATATTTTTTTCAAAATTATTGAAAATGTCTCTTAATACCTAAATACTTCAGTGTGGACTTCCTAAAAAATAACAATAGTCTATTACATAGTGTTAGTGCCATTGAATCACCTCTGACTCCTGGCAGCTATGAACGAGTGATGTCCACAATGTCCTGTCCTCCCAGCCCCACTCCGCCCCTGTAGACTCAGGCCTTTGACTTCTTTTATGGAGTCTATCCATTCATATTTGGTTCTCCTCTTTTCCTGCTGCCTTCTATTCTTCCAAAATTATTATCTTTTCCAAATAAACCTGCTTTCTCGTGATGTGTTCAAAGTAGCAGAGCCTCAATTTTGTCATTTTTGCCTCCAGTGATGTTTCAGGTTTAATTTGCTCTTGGGCCCACTTATTCGTCTTTCTGACCACCCAGGGTCTTCATAGAGCCCTCCTCCAACATCTATTTCAAATGAATTAATTTTTTTCCTGTCAGCCTCCTTCAGTGTCCAACTTTCACATCCATACATGGTAACTGGGAATAATAAACTATAAATGATCTTAGCCTTGACTTCTAATGACACATCTTTGCTCTTGATGATCTTCCTAATTCTATTACCGCTCTTCCAAGTCTCAGCCTTCCCTTGATTTCTTGGCTGCAGTCTCCATTTGAATTGATGACCAAGGTAAGCAAAATATTTTACAATGTCAATGTCTTCATGGTCTATGTTAAAATTGTGTATTTCTTCTGTAGTCCCAATTTTTATCTTCTTGATGTTCAAATGCAGTCCTGCTTTGGTTCTTTCTTTGTTCACTTTCATCAGAAGTTGTGTCAAATCATTGCTACTTTCTGCCAGTAAGATGATATCATCTGCCTATCTTAAGTTATTGGTATTTCTTTCACCAATTTTCACTCCTCCTCCCTATGGATCTAGCTCAGTTTCTCATATGATATGTTCGGCATACAGATCAAACAAATGCGGAGGTAATATGCACCTTTGCCTGACATCTTTGCCTGTAAGAAACCATCCTGTCTCTCCATACTCTGTCCTGGCAGTGGCTTCCTGTCCACAGTTCTGCATCAGGACAGTCAAGTGCTGAGGCACAGCCACTTCAGGACAAGCCATAGCTTTGAAGAATTTATAGTCAAAGGCTTCATTGTAGTCTGTAAAACAAAGACTCACCTTCTTCTGAAATTCTTTGGAGCACTCTAGTATCAAACAACTGTTCACAACCACAGTTCAGTTATCAAAATTAGAAATCAATATTGATATAACACTACTATATGATCAACTTACCTCATTTTCCTTTTGCCACTTGCCTCAAAGTGTCCTTTAGGGGAAATACTAATAATTGTGGACAATAATCCAAACCAGTGGGATTTTTTTTGGTAATCTCAATTTCTAATTTTCTGTTGTTAATATATAGAATAGCAGTTGTTTTTGTATATTGATTTTTTTATCCTGAAACCATTCCATCCTATTAGTTCTAGTAGTTTTTTTGTAGATTCCATAACTTTTTATGTAGATGATAATTTTACTTCTAAATAAAAATAGTTTTGCATAATCCTTTTCAAGATCGGTGCTTTTTATTTTATTTTATTCTATTCTATTTGTGCCTTATTGTACTGACTAGAACCTTGAGTACAACATTGTGTAAAATGTTGGAGTGAACATCCTTGTCTTGCTCTAGTTCTTAGGGGAATAGCATTTAGTCTTTCACTGTTAAATATGATGTTAGCTGCAGTTTTTCTGTAGACATCCTTTTTCAGTATATGAGAACCCCCTCTTTAGTGACTTAAATGGTGGCCTCCTAAAAGATTTGCTCTTGTTTTTGGGACCTGCGAATATTATTCTATTTTTTCAAAAGGTCTTTGCAGGTGTAACAAAGTCAAGGATCTTGAGATCAGAGCATTTTGGATTGACAGATGAGCCTTAAATTCAATGACACATATTTCATAAGAGACAGATAAAGAGAAAACAGACACACAGGAGAGAAGGTGATGTGAAGGCAGAGGAAGAAATTGGAGTGATAAACCAAGAAATCGTCAATAGCTAACAGAAGGTGGAAGAGCCAGGAAAGAATTCTCCCCTAGAGCCCCCAGGGTATGTGCAGCCCTGCTGACACCTTGATTTTAGACTTCTGACCCCCCAGAACTGTGAGAGAATAAATTGTGCTGCTTTAAGCCACTCAGTTTGTGATGATCTTTTAGAGCAGTCACAGTAAACTAATACACCTTCTACACCTACTTTGCTGAGCGTTTTTTTGTTTTGTTTTGTTTTGTTTTCCTTTTCTAAATCAGGAACATATATTGAAGTCATCAGAGGTGTCTTCCTCCAACTGCTTTTTTTCCCTTTAAATTTGTTAATGTGCATTGTATTGATGGATTGCATTGACTGATTTTCAAATGTTAAACCAACCTTTTACTCCTCAGATAAAGCCCATTTGGTCATGATGTATTACCCTTTTCCTGTACTGTTGAATTTGCTACAATTTTGTTCGGTATTTTCACAACTATATTTATGAAGGATATTGGTCTGCACTTTTCTTGTAGTTTCTTTGGTTTTGGAATCAAAGTCATTCTGGCTTCATAAAATGAGTTTGAAGTATTCACCTCTTTTAAATACCTGAAAGTGTTTATAAAATTGATATTATTTCTTCCCTAAATGTTTGGTAGAAGTCACCAAGGAAGGTATCTGGGCTTCGCATTCTCTCTGTGTGGAAGTTTCAATTAAAAATTTAAAATTTAAAATACATATAAGGGTATTCACATTAGCTACTTCTTCTTGAGTGAGCTTTGTAGTTTTATCTCTCAAGAAATTGTTCCATTTCATCTGAATTGTTGAATTTATCAGCATAAAGCTGTTGATGACACCCTTCACCGACCCTGTAACATGTGCAGAATCTGTAATAACGTTACCTCTTTCATTCCCACAATTGGTAACTTATAACTTTTTGGCTTAATCAATCTGACTAAAAGTTTATTAATTTAATTGATGTTATCAAAGAACTAGATATTAGTTCAATTGATTTTCTCTAATTTTTTGTTTTCTATTTCATTAAATTTTACTCTGATGTTTATCATTTGCTTTTACATATTTGAGATATAATTTGCCTTTATTTTCTAGTTTCTTTGGGTAGAAGCTAAGGTCATTGATTTAAGACTTTTTTTAAATACAGATATTTAGTAATATAAATTTTTTCTGAGTACTTTTTTAATAGCATGCCATAAATTTTGATATATCGTGTTTTTATTTTCATTCAGTTCAAAATACTTCTTAAGTTTCCATTTTAATTTCTTCTTTGATCCACAGATTATTTAGAAAAGTATTATTTCATTTCTAACTATTTGGAGGATTTTCCAGAGTTCTTTCTGTTATTTACTCCTCATTTAATTTTATTTTGCTTAGAGAATTTATTATATGTGATTTGAATTATTTTAAGTTTATTGAGACTTGTTCCATCTTTGTAAATGCTCCATGCACATTTGAAAAGAGTGTATATTATACCTTTGTTGGGTGGAATATTGTATAAATATTATATCAATTAAGTCAGGTTGGTATGTAGTGCAACTCAAATACTCTTATTTCCTTACTTTTGAGATCTTCAAAGCTTAGACAGCTTCACTGCTATGTATATGAGATCCTGAGAAAGTGTGTGGTGACTCCCCACAGCTTTTCCTCCTTGTCTGCCACTTAGGGTCTGTGTAAAATTTTCCATGCTTCATTGGTTCCTCTATATTTGCCTGGTTTCCTGTGTTGAGTGTTAGCTACATCTTACTATACTCTGAGGTCTGCGGTACTTCTCGTCATCTAGCTTTGTTAAAAACAAAACTAGTTAACTGCTTTTATAAGAGGATTAATTTTTAAAATGTCACTACGGTCATATTCTTCAGAAAAGTATGTTTTTTAATGTAAATAATTTATACTTGTAACTTAAATAATATGATTGGTCCATAAAAAAGTATAATGTTCAAAATTTGATTATGAAGTCAGAAAAACTAACCCTCTGAATTGAAAATCAATAAAAATTAATTCATATTTTTTGAAGATTAGTTTAACCCAGTCAAGTATAATTTGTTTTTAATATTATATATGAAAAGAGTTAATGGCCCTGGCCAGGTAGCTCAGGTGGTTAGAGCGTCATCCCAATACACTAACGTTGCAGGTTTGATCCTTGGCCAGGGCACATATAGGAATCAACCAATGAATGTATAAATAAATGGAACAATAAATCAATGTCTCTCTCTCTCTTTTTCTGATCAATAAATAAAAAAATGTAATATAGTTAATGAAAAATAAAATTTCCATAAGCCATAGTTTTACCTTTCAACTTCTCATATTTTAAAGGGGGTTAATAATAATATACATAAATAACAATCAGACAAGGCAAGATACTCTATTAAAGATAATTCCTTATCTTTTAATTAACATTAATGAATGTGTAGGAGAATTATTCTGACCAGAGAAAGAAGGAAGGCTTCATGGACTAAGAAGCCTTTCAATATAACGTGGGAAATGACTGAAATGTTCTAATATATGGTTTTGAGGATGTGAGAGTAGGAAACCCCAAAATGAGCAAAAATCAGAAAATATAAGATAATTGGAATTCTTGAGTAGTGGCTATAAGTAGACATAACTTGCTAAGAAAGAAAGAGCCCCTTTGAAAGTGTTACTCCAGGTAGTTCAGATAAAGATACCTTCCAAAGAATGGTGCCCTGTGCATTTATATTATAGGAGAATGGTGGTTTGTCCAAGTCCCCTTTGATTGAACAACCTTCAGTTAGAAGGGGCCTAAATGGATTATTAGGTATTGAGAAAACTATGAAAAATGTAATGGGGATTTGTTTTTCAGCTTAGAGATAAGAAAAATGTGAATTTTAGAGCTGTCACAAGTTTTTTCTTTTGCAGTTAGAGTTGACATTCAACATTACTTTTCATTTCAGGTGTACAGCATAGTGGTTAGACATTTATGTAATTTATGAAATGATCCTTCCCCCTGCTAAGTCCATTAGCCACCTGGCACCACACACAGTTATTACAATATTATTGACTCTATGCCTTACACTGTACTTTACATCCCCGTGACTCTTATAACTACCAACCTGTACTTCCCAGTCCTTCGACCTTTCTCACCCAGTCTCCAAACCCTTTCCCATCTGGCAACTATCAGTCTGTTCTCTGTATCAGTGAGTCTGTTTCTGTTTTCTTTATTTTTTTCTTTAGATTCCTAAGACAAGTGAAATCATATGGTATTTGTGTTTTCTGTCTGACTGATTTCACTTAGCATAGTGCCCTGTGGGCACCGCCTCAAGTCTGTCACAATAGCTGTCGTCAGCTACTCTTTCTCTGTATCTCTTTTGGAGGAATAAATAGATCAGTTAAGCAGAGCCATCCTCCACTTAAATAA
Source organism: Micronycteris hirsuta (assembly GCA_004026765.1). NCBI lineage: Eukaryota > Metazoa > Chordata > Mammalia > Chiroptera > Phyllostomidae > Micronycteris > Micronycteris hirsuta. The sequence goes on from PVJI01015593.1 coordinate 15,126, forward strand.
CCATTTATTTATTAAATAAATATTTATTGAGCACCATTTTTAAGCTACTTGCTATGTGGCTGATATTTTTCCTCAAAGACAGAAATCTGTAAACTTTTCCTTTTCTAGCTCTTAAAACAGTGGTTCATAACCTTAGCAATACATCAGAACAACTAGAGACCTTTGTGGAAAATGCTGATGCCTACAACACCACTTGACCACTTACACCAGAACCTTTAAGGATGGCAGTCCAGATTTGCATATTTTATAAAGTTTCCCAACATGAGACTGAGGGGAAGCCACATTCGAGAGCTACTGTCTTAAAGGATAGCAACCGGAGGAAGGGGGAGTGGGTTAGTCTAGGTATGTAATTAATTTGTGGTAGCTTTTATCAGTATTGGTATTTTTGCTCTTTTTTTTTTCAAACAACAATGGCCCATATTTCTGAAGAGGCTAGTTTGGTTTAGGAGTACAGTTTGCACTCTGAAACAGGATAAAGATCATTAGCTCCACCCTTGGCCTTATTAGCCAAAAAAGAAAACAACAACAACAACAACAACAAAATCACAAAAAAACTGATTAACGAAGCTGAATAAAATGCAGCTTTAGAACACAGAACTAATGAGGCCATGGTCAAAATCTCTACTGAGGACCACTGACTTCATTCTGTCTCATGGCCACGGAATGTTCCCCAATACTTAGAATGTTTCCTCTTGGCCATAAAAAAGCCTGGGTAATGAACAGGAACGTATAACTGCAAATCTATCACTTCTACTAAGCCTTCCCAGTTATTATCAAGAACATAATATTCATATATGAGGAACTATGCAAACTGAAAAGATGCTAATCAGATATGGTAGAATCAGCTCCACAGCAATTCACTCTGAGAAAGAGAATCAACCCTAAACAGTCTTTAAGTCAGCCCAGACAGTAGAAAGTACAATTCCTTTGTACGTTGCTGCTTAAAGCATCATCACCAGTAAAGAGCATTGACTTCACTTAGAAGCTAGTTAGAATGCAGAATCCCAGATCCCATTCCAGATATATGGGGCCAGAATCTGAAGTAGGATCCCCTGGTAATTTGTATGCACATTAATGTTTGAGAAGCAGTTGGCTAGACCCATAAATTTGCATGTCAACTCTTACATTTATAATATATTTGAAACCATTATATTGCTTTAATAAGAGAAAATAAATATCTTCCTGGAACAACACAGTCAACATTCCTCACTTGATAAGAATAATATTATATCTCATGAAAAATTAATAAAATTAAAAATGGATTACAATTTTTTATTCATTACACTTTTTCTGTTAGCCCCATTTTCTCTTTTACTATGGATATCTGTTCCCACTGTTATTTATGCATCTGCCTTCCTTTACTCTATGTTGAAGGTGAAGATTTTTTTAAAACCTCAATTCTGTTTTTTCTTAATACCAGAAGACAAAAAATAAATAAATGAACAATTGTCAAATAGCTTAGTTTAACCTAATACTTGATTTCTTTAAATATCTAGAATACTACAGAGCCATTCTACTGATAAGTAAATTTTACTTAGTACATAGAGTTATCTAGTGAGTGACATGCATTAGTCACCCTTTATTGGAAATACTCAATTATTTCCTTTTTTATTCATTCATACTAGTTTTCTTACTAAAAATTAATTTAAGAAAGCAGCACACCATTTTGTCTCCTAATTTAAAAATAATATATATCCATTATATATATATATATACACATATATATGTATGCAAAAACATATATATAATGGATAAAATAGATATATATAACTTTCAGAAACTATTTTCTAGAATATCCATCTTAGAGCATTATCGACAGCCTGTTTCCTTGGGACAACGATGACAAGATTTCTGAAAACTGACTCTTATCTGTCATCAGATGAGGTGATGATGCAAACAGAGCAAAGCTGTTTTCACACTCCTCTATGTGTTGGCTCACACTCTATCATAACGAGCTCTCAGAGCATCATTGATGTCTGCTCCCACGTGGCCTGTTAACAGGCGCATTTAGCCTATGGCTGACTCACACAGCACAGCGGTATCTGTCATGCTGTCGGTGCTGTCATTTAGCCCAGTCCTCTGCCTACAGCCCTCCCCTATTCTATTATTTTAGTCTCTTTATATATTAATATAATAATCAGTTATAGTCTCATTCGCTCAATTTATTTCTGTCTGTTTTGTTTTGGGATAATTATTTTGTACTATAGGGACTTGAAGGTGGGTTAGTAATCAGCTATGTGAAAAGGTGAAAAGAGAGCATTTAGTGAAAGGGTTAACCAATGATCTTTTTATTCTAAAATCTTTTGGTTAATTCTTGGTTCTCTTTTTGCTCCTTCTCTCAGCAATATTTAATATATCTTACAATTTCCCTCTTTCTGAAATTCCTTCTTCCCATTTATGATGCCGAGTGTTAGGACTCTCTTCCTGAGTCATTGCTTCGTCCAGTACCATAACTCATTTCCACCCTCCTCCCTCACAGTGGCATGGAGTGCCCTCACTAAGCTCTCTGATCTACTCTCTTCTCTATCAGCATTTACCCTGTGGGTGAACTCATCCATCCCCACGCTTTAAATGCCTTCTGCATGCAGAAGACTCACAATATTAAATTTTCAACCCCCACTGCTTTCCCAACTGTAAGCTCATATATTTAATTGCCAATGCAAACTCCCCACTCTGATATCTAATAGTATCTCAAAATCAGCACATCCGAAACCAAACTCTTTTTGCCCCTACACACATATACCTGCTCTCCTGCAGTGTCCCTTATCTCGGTAAGTGTAAACACCATGTAAGCAAAACTCAGTAAGTGTTTTGCTTACAAAACACTTGCAGATATCCTTGATTCCTCTTGTTCACAAACCACATCCAATCCATTAACACATCCCATCGGATATACTTCTGCAATTTATCAAGGAACCTCATCACTTCTCCCACTTAACAGCTATCACTACTGCTCAAGCTACTAGCATTTTCCATCCAGTCTATTGCCAGGGCTTTCTAAATCTTCTCCCAGCTGCTTGCTTGACTTCCTAAATTCTACTTCCAACAAATCAGAGATTTCCTTTTCCAGCACAAGTCAGATCTTGTCATTCCTCTTTCCTATTTCACACAGAGTGAATCCAAAGTCCTTATGAAGTAGGAGCTTTCAGTAAAGCTCCTACTACCTCTACAACTTCATACCATGTCACTGTCTGGCCCCCTCCACCCCACCCAGCCCCAGGGCCTCCTCACTGTTCTTTGGACATGCTGGGCATGCTTCAGCCTCAGCACCCACACACTTCCTGATCACTCTGCCTGATGCTCTTGGCTTACTCCCCCACTTCATTCAGCTCTCTGTTCAAATGACGTCTTTTCAAAGAGAATTACTCTGACCAACTCCCCCTCTCCTACCACCAGTCCTTCTGTATCCTTTTACTTTCGTTTTTTTTCTTAGCCCTTATGATTACTGATATATCATGTCTGTATTTGCTTATTGTGCATTTTTCCAACAGAATCAGCAAGGGCAGAGACTTCATATGTCTTGTTCACTACAACATCTAGTGTCTAGAATCTTAGAATCATAGGTGGTGCTCAATAAATGTGGTAGAAAGAAAAACCTGAATAGATCAACAGAAAAGTACACGCAAAGCCTCTTTCTGAGGGACATGCAGTGTGTGAGGTACGTGAATCCTGGACAATGCTGGCGATGCCAGGTGGACTTCTGTAAATATGATTGTGGTCCCTGGGCTTCTCTGAAAATGCAATTCAGTAATGTTGGAATTATTTTAAAAAATTTATAAACAGTGACATCTGAATGCAGGTTAAAGCAACCATTGACTATACAAACATCTGTTAAGTTTCTTCTTTGTGTTAAGCACTATCCCTACAAACAGCCAATCTGATGCTATCTGACAACATTTTTGGAGGATCAAAAGTTGAGGGCTACCTAGGATAATGTAAAGATCTACATGTGGCCTCACCATGTAATTCCTCTCCTAGCCTGGTTAAATCCTGCTCTGGCTCATCTCCATGAATGATGAGGGGTGGGTAACCTGAGTGTGGTAAAGAGCTCAATACCAGAGGCCAGGCTGGAGTCTTCTGTAAAGAAATGCTACTTCCAGCCTGAGAGTGAATTCTCTACAACATTTTTAGAGCAAAAAACCAGTGCTGTGAAGTTTGATAGCACTCGCTATCAGTATCATTGTTTAACAATACAATAGACCCTCTGCCATTGGTTTTTATGTATCTATGTCATGTCTTATTATACTGCATACCCTGGAGGGAAGGTGTCAAACATAGCACCTATATAGCCTAATACTTAGTATGTCTTTGTGGCTTGATGGAACTAGGGGCTTGGCAAAATACCACAGTAAAGTACTACAACAAATCCTGGGTTATTAATAATCATCAGACATAAAACTTCTTCCTATTATTTAGACGTTCTCATGATGATCTTCTCTCCCTCAAGGGAGTGACAATCTTTATAGATTTGAAAAACCATGGAAGACTGAACTAGAATCCTTATTTATTTTTCAACTCTAGTATTAAAATAAGCCAAGAACATGCATCTGTCAAAATGACAGGTTGGCTATGGACTTCAAATAATACTGTGTTCTCATTTATTTTTATCTAACATCATCCTCCCATTTTAGGCTTTCAGTGAACCAAAGTCTGGGATGCAAAGTAGCTCATTCATATTTTAATTCAGCTAAAGAGAACTGAAATTTAATCTACAACTTCCCAAATAGTTGTGTTATGAATTTATAATAGCAGCTCCATAATTTATAGGTGGATGGGACATATTTCCAAAACAACCGGTATGACTAATGAAACCTGGTGTCACAGTTCAGCAACTGAATAGGTGATGTGGCTACTGGGCTTGATTTCTAAATTACTGAGCTCATCATGAGTAAACAGGAGAGCCCAAACACTGTGATAAAAATAAAGAAGAAACATGTGACATGAACTCCAATGGCATTAAGGTTAATGCATTCACCACACACCTATTTACATTTGAAAAAGAGATACAAGGAAATATTTCTGAATTTTCGTATTTGGCATGTGTTATCAGAGAGATTCCTCAATACATATAAATATGATGATAATAATAGCTGTTATGGACTGGACATTTTACTAGATGCCATGAACAATTAAGAGCATTAACAAAAATATACTATGATACTCAAAAACCTAAGAGCAAGATGTTACTAGCTCCTAGCTCCATTTTAGACATGAAGCAACTTCCTGCTTTTCACCCGCTGACCTCCTAGTTTAATGGTTCTTCTTCCATTCACACACACTCTTATGTGTTTATCTCTGGCCTTGCTTTTATAATAGATCCATGACATTTTCTCTAACCTTACAAAAACTTCTGTCTTCCAAGCTCCAGCGGGACAGTACATTTATTATACTTGAGGACCCATCATTAACTTATTCTTGCGACGGAGAATTCTCAAGCTAACCCCAATTGAAAAAATGAAAAATTTTTTGTTTAAAATGAAGAGATATATAAATTAAAAAGCCTTTCCCAGTTAAGACACATATCATTATGTAAAATATAGCGCACACTCCCTGCTCCCAAAGCCAGCCCTCAGGCCAGAATCCATGTAACAGACACGCAGACCTATCGAGCAAACCCTGGAAAGGTCATTGAAGTTACAGAAATTTTAGCATTCATTTGTGGTCCCATTTAGATCATATGCAAGAAAGATCATTAATAAATAAGGATAAAAATCTGTCATTAGGTAAATCAAATGATTTAACCCATTTTGACAGAGGCTCTATAATGCCTTCTACCAAAAATAACATTCTGATAATGTTTCAAGCTCCCGAACTTTGTGTTGGTCACAGTCCAAAGGCGCTAATGACAGAATCTGCACACTGGACTCCCCAGCCATGTCCTTAGAATCCTGTCCTGTAACTGGGCAGATAGGAATAGCTATTCAGTCACTGAGAAAATGAGTGTTTCTTGTAAAATATCTCCTCTTGCTTACACAGAAAAATAACTGTTCATTTGAGAGGCAATCTAAGAAGCCCCTTCCACTAGAGTGTTGACCTTTGATTAGAAGGAAAATATGTATTGTTATATAAAGGAATGACAAATCCTAAAATTGTTTTTTCATTAATAATGATTCTCATTAAATTACTTTGCCCCAAACTTCCAAATGCAAGGTCGTCACAGTCAAGTCAACAGAAAGAGAGTTCAGAAAGCTGACTATATATCTCAAGAAGAAATGTTAAAGATACATAAATCACAAGATGTTCATAACAGGAAAAGGATTAGAATAAGGGTATTGAGCTAAAAAATAGACTTAGCAGATGTCTGTTTTCCATAACCAATTAACAGTTATATAAGCCAGTGGAGAAAAGAAGGGAGGGAGGGAAGGAAGGAGGAGGGAAAGAAGGAAGAAAGGAAGAAAAAAGAAAGAGGCAGAAAGAGAGAGCGGGGAAAACAGATACAGAGATACTTAGAGAGGTAGAAAGAAACAGAAAGCAGACACTGAACATAAGAAACAGGAAATTTGGGGGCAGTTTTATGGGGTTAAGTAGCCTCAGGAAAAGAGTGAGAGCAAAGTAGTACATGGGAAATGTTAGATGCTCTGTAATTTCTTTTGTTTCTTTGATTTTTTTTTCCCAGTTTTCAGTTTCTCTAAGATCTCTGAAAAGAAATGTTTTTGGAGTTGATTTTTGAAAACTGTGGCAATGTATGAACTTGCCCCAGAAGTGGCAGAAAGAGTCGTTATATTTGAGTTACATTATGTAGGGGATCCCCCCCCAAAATGGGGATTATCTGCTGGAGGATGGGCTCCTCGTAGTCAGGGTTCCCCCACTAGGTGAGTGTTCTAGGAACCCACCTGTGTCAGTGTACCAGCTGGTGGTGTTGTGATAGGCTGTGTTGGGCATTGGCGAAATTTTTGTGAAGACTCAATGCATTTGCCCATTTTATGATGGGTGATACATGAGCACACCTGCTCACACCATGCTGTGTTCAGCAGTTTTGACCAGAAACGGTGTGACTCTCGGCTCCACCCTCCCCATTCACCCGATATCACCCTCAGCGACTTTTTTTGTTTCTCCTGATAAAAAAAAGTCCTCAAAGGGAAATGTTTTGTTGATCTGGAAGAAGTGAAACAAAAAATGGCAGAGGCACTAAAAGGCATCAAAATCAACAAGTTCAAAAACTGTTTTGAGCAGTGGAAAAAATGTCTCGATGCATGTATTGCATCAAATGGAGAGTACTTTGAAGGTGACTGAAGTTTAAACATGTAAGAATAAGTACACAATTTTTATAAATAAATTCTGGGGTTTTTTTCATCCCTAATTTAATGGTATATAGAAAATGCAAACAATATTTGAACAATGTGCCCTTTAGCATTATTTTTATTTACTTGGCTCCCTCCAAAACAGGGTGAGGCAAAAGCAGGTTTACAGTTGTTCGTGTGGAAAATAATGCTGATAAATAATAATTCTAGAATAAACACTGGGTTTTGTGTACTCACAACCGTAAAGAAAAAGTGTTTCTTGTAAAATATCTCCTCTTGCTTACACAAGAAAAATAATTGTTCATTTGAGAGGCAATCTAAAAAAGCCCCTTCCACTAAAGTGTTGACTTTTGATTAGAAGGAAAATGTGTATTGTTATATAAAGGAATGACAAATCCTAAAATTGTTTTTTTATTAATAATGATTCTCATCAAATTACTTTGCCCCAAACTTCCAAATGCAAGGTTGTCACAGTCAAGTCAACAGAAACAGAGGTCAGAAAGCTGACTGTATATCTTGAGAAGAAATGTTAAAGATGCATACATTGCAAGTTGTTCATATGGAAAATAATACTGATAAATAATAATTCTAGAATAAACTATGTTTTGTGTACTCACAGCTGTAAACCTACTTTTGCCCCACCCTGTATTTTAAGACCATTTAAAATCAGTCTTACAATTTTGAATGCTCATTTCCGTGTTCCATGCATTTCAACTTAGACTTGAATTGCACTATTAATCCAACTCTATCTTTTAATGATTTTATGCTTTTATAGCAAAGTGCAGGCACATCTTAAGTATGAATTTGACAGGCTCCTTTCCCTTAAATAAGTTCTCACAGATTTCCTCAATTATATACCAAAACAAGCAAGTTAACTTCACAAAACCATTGTTTTATGGTTCAAATATGGATCATCTGTAAAAAAAATAAATTTTTTAATATAGTAGAGCACAAGAGCAATAGTCCAGGAAGCAAGGCCTTGGGCTGGCAGACAAAGCTCTGCCTCAGGTCAGTAATGGGACCTTGGCCGCCTCATTTAAACTCTTTGGGCTTATGTTTTCTTACCTCTCCCATGAGAAATTTTATCTATATAACCTTTTAAATTTTTACCAATTTTAAAACTTTATGTGTGTCCTAAGGACTGACCACTTGGAAAATCAGGAGTCAAAGGGTGTAACCCCAGGGTGTGCAGTGAGGATTGGTGTTTATGGCTTTCTGTAATTTTAATACTCAGCTGTAAAGTAGTTAATATCCTGTAGTAGAGCCTGTTTAATGAATTTGTAAAAAGTAGTATGAATTATCTCTCTTTCCATATGCTATTAATAAAAAACATATTTTCTGAAAAGTTTTCTAATAGTTCTATATGCATATAAGCTTAAGAGTTTACAGGAAGAGAGGAGATGGTTCCATATTTTTTTTTCAAATTATGCTTTTTATTTTAAGATAACTGTAGATTCACATACAGTTGTAAGAAATAGCACAGAGAGCTCGCAGCTGGCCTTTACCCTCTTTTCCCTGATAGTACATCTTCCATAACTTTAGTTCTCATGACAACCAGGATTTTGATATTGAGGTACTCAAGATACAGGGCATTTTCCTCATCACAAGGGTCCCTCTTATTGTGCTTTAAACACCTTATTTCCCTCCCACCCTCACCCTCACGTAACTCCTGGAAACCACTAATCTGTTCTTCATTTTTATAATTTTTCACTTCAAGAATGTCATATAGATGGAATTATAGTATGTAACCTTTGGGGCTTTGGGAAGGAATAGATGATGTGGAGGGAAAAGGAGGTTGTGGAGGGGAGATCAAGAGTCTAGTGTGAAGGAAGAGTGCTAAAGAGAGGAAGGTGAGAAAGAGAAAGGCGAAGGAAGACTAGAGAAGGAAGGGAGAGAGAGATGAAAATAGGGACAGAGGAAAGTAAGAGAGAAAGAAACAGAGAGAGAGAGAGAGAAAGGAAGGGAAAGAGATGGGGAGGGAGGGAGGGAGGAAGGAAAAAAGTATTTGGAAAAATTCAATATACTTTCATAACAATTCTTAACAAAATAGGAATAAAAAGAAAACTACTCTCCTTTTTACTTCTGTGATACTAGTATTAATGTACCCTCTTTCATATCTGGTTTTAGTTATTCTAGTTCTCTCGTTTTCCTTTGTCAATCTAGCTAAAGCTTTGTCAATTTTGTCAAATTTGTAAAGAACCAACTCTTGCTTTCATTTTCTCTATTGTTTCTCTATTCTCTATTTTTCTATTCTCTGTTTTATCTCTGTTCTTATCTTCCTTATTTTCTTTCTTCGGTTAGTTTTAGGTTTAGTTTATTCTTCACTAGTTCCTTGAGGTATAAATTTAGGTTGTAGATTTGAGATCCTTCTTCTTTTCTAATGTAGGCATTTACAGATATAAATTTCCTCTTAGCACTGTTTTCACTGCATCCCATGCATTTCAGTATACTGTTTTTTCATTTTCATTTGTCTCAAGATATTTTCTAACTTCCCTTGTAATTTTTCTTCGAACCATTAGTTGTTTAAAAGTGTGTGATTTACTTTCCACATGTTTGTGATTGCCCCAATTTTTCTTCTGTGATTTATTTCTAGTTTCATTCCTTTGTGCTCAGATATTTTTTATAACTTCAATCTTCTAAAATTTATTAGGACTTATCTTGTGTTGTAACATATGGTCTATCCTGGAGAATGTTCAATGTGCACTGGAGAAAAATGTGTATTCTTCTGTGTGGATGGAGTGATCTGCATATATCTGATAGATCCAAGTGGGTCTATAGCCTTGTTCAAGTCGTCTACTTCCTTATTGGTCTGATTGTTCTATCTACTATTGAAATGGATGTGAAAGTTTCCTAGTATTATTATACAGCTGCCTATTTCTCCCTTGAATTCTGTATTTGGCTGCTAATGCTATTATGAATTTTTAAAAAGTGTGTGGGGGGCAAGGGAGTTGTATTTATACCTTAAAACACATGAAACTAGGTCAGAAAAAATTTTCACATGTATGGCAGGCATATAGGTGTCTCCTCAGATGTCCCTTCAAAAGAAGCTTACACAAGGAACACAGCTGACCGAAAACCCCAATGCTGTACCTTTAGACCCACCCTGTGTTCAGTCAGAGAACACACTTCCTCTAGGCCATCCCCAGCCAATAACTGAACTTGGCAAGATTTCTAGAGCCACGCTACTCATGCAGGATGCCTTCGGTGGGACACCTTTGCTTGGGAACTCTCCGTTGGCTTGGCTCAGGCTTTCACAGAAATGCACTGTGATCTAGAAGTGTTCCCACCCAATTCCCATTCTTTCCAGTTCTCCTTTCACAGGCTTTGGGCCTCCATCACAACCGGAAGGCTTTCCCTCCCTCCTTCTGTTCCTGTCTCCATATCCTTTACAGATACTGCACTCAATAAATCTCCTGACCCAGAACGCTGTCTTAGAGTTTTCTTCTCAGAGGACTTGATCTGACACAACACATCACTCTGAAGAGGGAAAAAATAGTAACTTTTCTAGGACTGACATAATCTCCCTTACAAGTCCTTGACCCTCACTTCCCACCACACTGGGTCAGGGGAAACTTAAATGTGTAAATTTCTTTTATTTTGAATATTCATTCTATCTAAAATTTGTCACTAACCGGGTTTGTTTAAATAATTTCTTATGGAACATCAGTCTTTCTCGGTAAGAAAGGATTCTATACCATCTCTCCCATCCCAAATGATACTCCCCACACGTGCAAGGGCTCCTTCCTGGTCCCTACTGGGACGACGAGAATGGCGACAGTAATGGCAACTGTAGCTTTCCTGAGCCAGGAACTATTATGACTGATCCGATCCTTACAATTCTCCCCAGAGGTAAGTTCCCCTCGAGCTAGCCTGTTCAGCGCCTTTTTTTGCAAATTAGAAAAAGGTGGTCCATCCTCAAAAAACCTTTATTTCCATCTGTCCGAAAAGCGTTGCTTTGTGTTGATATCCTTAGAATAAGACATTTTACTGCCATCTGCTGGGAAAATTTTGTTGAAATAAATATGAAAACTATGTTGCCCTCAATGGGAACACAGCCTTGCTGGGACTGACGCCCTCAGGCGGTATATGACCTGAGTCAGCGTGAGGGGCAGCCCTGGGCTACAGACTAACGACGCATTTGCTCCCTCCCGTTGCTGCGGCTGCGATGGCACTAGAGAGCCGGGGAATATGATTTAAAAGGACAAGAAATGAAAAACATCTCTTTACAATGGTTTCAAAATATTATGCTAATTCCTTATGCTTAACTAACATATTGGTTTTGACTGCGGGGATGTCTAAATAAAGAAACTTTTATTTACTAGCTATACCGCATACTAGAAAAGTTCCAGCTTAAATGAAGGTTTACATTACAGCACATTCAAATATCTTGTTAGACTAGTTCCCAACTGAAAATATGATGAGATCTATTTTCTCAGATTTAGTAAAGAGTGGAAAGTAGTAGCCAACCTATTATGCTAGTTATCAAATATTACCACATGCTTTATACATGAATGACCAGTTTAAAACACAGTTTAACACAAGAAGTATACTGGACATAATTTAATTCATGGCTTTTGCTTCAGAAGGTATTTCATTATCTTATGTTGTCTAAAATCATGTTTATATACATAAATTAAAATTAGAACTTATGTTAAAAGTACTATGTTTACATTGTATGGCCGCTATGGACTAAATTGTGGTCCTTCAAAATTCATATGTTGAAACCCTAATTCCCAATGTGACTTTTTGGAGATAGGGCCTTTAAGAGGTAAATAAAATTAAATGAAGTCATATAGGGGGTTCCTAATCTGATAGGATTGCTTGCCTTATAAAAAGTAGTAGAGATGCCCCAATAGGCGTGGCTCAGTTGGTTGGAGCAATGTAACCAAAAGGTCATGAGTTCGATTTCCAGTCAGGGCACAAACCTAGGTTATGGGTTCGATCCCCGGTTTGCCTACAATCCCTGGTCCAGGTGCATAGGGGTAGCAGCCAATCTATGTTTCTCTCTCACATCGGTGTTTCTCTTTCTCCCTCTCTCTCTCCTTTCCTATCTCTCTAAAAGAATGAAAAAATGTTCTCAGGTGAGGGAAAAATTTTGAAAAATAAAAGAGGAAGAAAGATCTGTGCATACTAAAGAAGAGACCGTGTGGGGCACACAGTGAGAAAGTAGCCCTCTGTTATCCAAAAAGAGAGCTCTCATCAGACACAATGTGCTGGCACCTCTGTCTTGGATTTCTAGTCTCCAGAATTGTGAGGAAATGAATCTGTATGATTTGAGCCACCCAGTCTATGGTATTCAGTTATAGCAGCCCAAGTTGACTAGTATAATGGATAATTAGACTCTATGTCAATGAGATTTTACTATTCACTGCATCTGGAAAAATTTCAAAAGTTTACATTTTTGTGTGAGATAGGTAGTTAAATATTTTAGGTAGCTAAACCCAACATTTAAAAGAATTTTCAGTTTCAACTCTTTTGAATTACACTCCAAGCAAATGTGGTATAAGCAGAAATACATTAGCTGATGTCCCTTTTTCATCAGCTAATTTTTCTAAGACTACATACCAAGTACATCTTATGTTACAACTCAAATTTGGAGAGAAGATATTTTTATAGGACCAATCTGGTCTTTCCCCTAAGCCCTGATCTGCTAACAGAAACAAATAAACAAATCCAGTTAGTCTTAATAGACTTAAAGGTTTAAAGCTTAATTACCTAGTCTCATATAATTTTAGCATAGTCTTTCCAATAATCACCTCTTTCTTCCCCTACTCATCTTCCTAAGTTGTCACTCAGGTGCCTGAGGGAGAGGTCTGGGGCATGCGTGTCCTCATGGTGTGGGGGAGAAGGGGATCTGCAGACTTGCATCATTCTTGAAGGTCACTGAAGGTCTTGAAGGTCTAGCTAGCATGCACCAGTCACTGAGCCAATGCCCATTGACTGCCAGTGACTGGATGCTTTGTTGGCCTCCAATGCTGAAATCTTTAGCTGATTACTCACGGCTCTTGTCTTGACCCAGGTAAGGTTCCTGGTTGTGCTCCCCGTTGAACCTGACCTCACCTTGGTTTTTGTTATCTTGTTTTGACTCCCATTCACTCTCAGCTCAAGGAGTCTCCCTTGTGCCACAGTCAAGGGAAATCTACACCAACATGGTTTCTTCCTCTGTCAAGTTTACTAGCCAGACCCTCAGTTACTTCTCGGTCTGTTCAATGTCATTTAGAAGACAACAACAGCTCAGGAATGCTCCACTTCCACACTGTCCAACTTTCCTGGGAAGCTCATTTTATGCAATGTATCTGTGGTCCAAACCATTGACTGCAAAGTGGCCTGTTTTCATAGTCCCAAACAGGAAGCAGGAGGACAAGAATTCTCTTTCTTTGAGGGACAAAATTTGAAGAAGAAGAAGAAAAGAGAGCTTATTTTGCACTTCTAATTCTCTTTCTCCTACTTCCGCTCAAAGTTTTCTCGGGATCAGAAACAGAAAACCTTCTCTTTTTCCTGGTATGTATCTATTTCATATAAAACTCTATGATCACCCACCAAGTCTGACTTGATAAAACTGAATCAGAGCTAAAGAAATTTAGACAATCCTTCCCTAAAAGAAGTGTTTTGTATAAAAATCTATTGTTTTATGAAGAAATTATATTTTTGGATGTCAGAAACTAAATATTACTTAATATCAATCTTTGAATTATTTCTGTAATTTATTCTAACCCTGCCAAGGTCAGGGAAAGCTTTGTGAATCTAGAGTGAAGATCATGTACTTAAATGCAAGAGAAGCAAACAATTTTCCCAAAAAATGTTTTTATAGGTTTTTTTAAGCATCAGAGCCAAGAAACAGCTTAGTAATGTATGTGAGTGAATGAATATGCATGTGTGTGGATATTTGTGTTGCCCTTTGTCTGGATTGGAACTCAAGCTTTAACTTTATTTTGAAAAGCCCCCCTAGTTAATTCTGATGTATAGCTAGGGTGGAGTGTCACAGCTGTATGTAGGCATAAAGAAATACAATGTGGACGCTTAATAGGTAACACATAGTATCTTCTGGAGAGCATTAGCTTTTAAGGGCTTTCCAATCTTATATTTAAGATATTTTCATCTATTCAGACAATACTAATTTCATTCACATGAATAAATGGTGACCACACAAAATGCCTCTGTTTAAACATTCAAATCTAATACCAGATTTCATAATAACGACAGCCTTCTCCCACGTGACTGAGATGAGAATGGCTTAGAAGTTTCTACAATTCCCAAACTTCATGAAAACTTTGAAGGAACGTGACTCAAAATAGCATCTTAAAGCCTACTAAAAACTCACTTTTAAATATTAGTCTGAATCAAAAGTCTGGAATTCTCTTGTTTCTTTATCATCCAGGATTAACCTCTTCAGTGTTCCCAGGCAGTTTACTTTATTGACAAGACACACTTAACTGAAATTTTTCAATGGCATGAATTAAGTTTTTTTACTGTAGTCATTCATTCATGAAGACCACAGAACAATGACGGAGAAATGACCACTCCAGAACAGTAATAAGGCCAAGGACTAAGACACTGGACAGATCCCATCATCAATCTATGTCCAGGCATGGCTGAACAACATGAAAATCAACAGCCCCAGCACTGCCAATGTTTACTTTCCCATCCCACCACCAAGAGATACCACTCTTTAAATGAAACGCTACAAGCATATGGGAGCTCACCATAATCCAACAGCTTGGTTCCGTTATGCCCTAAGAAACCTAATGCATTTTCCCTGAATGACCTTTATGCTTCCCTGTCATTTTAACTTGTTCTCAAAAGTGAAAAAGCAACCATCAGGTTGGAAAAGAAGAGGCTAAAAAGCATGTAATTCTGCTCACAATGGATTTTTACAGTCCTCACTGGAATTAATTACTGAAAACTTGCACATGTAGTAATTAATTTTATGCAATTCAGCACCATCTGCAGATGCATATTTTCATTCAAAACGAGAATAATCTGATATAAAATTGAAATTGTTGGGAATTTTAAGAAAGCTGAAATCTTTGCATCTTCGTTTATGCTAAACAATTAGATAAGAAAATCACAATTTGTAGAAAGTTGTCCAAAAATACCAACTACCTTTAAGATAGATGTCGAAAAAAGAAAACCCAACAAATTCCACATGTTGACCTTTTCCTTGGAGGTTATTTAATCTAACTTGTATTTCTAGGTCATACCAGTGCATTCCTACTATAATAATATTTTGCAACATTTTCAAAACTATAGACTCCAACTTTTATACAGCCCACAAAGTATGCATTATTCCATCCGCATCAGCTACTGCTCCCACAACAGTGGTCTGTGGAGAACAAGCATCCTCTCATCACACATACACCCCACAGTTTACTCCCCAGAGTCTGATTAAAAAGAAAAAAAAACTAATCAAGGGAGAGTATGAAGGGTGAGTAGAGTATTTTACCCTTTTTTTGTGAGATCCCCGCCTGGTCCTCAGTAGTTTTGTTGTCTTACCCTTCTGTGGGCCCATCCTATTTATTTTAGGCCTTAGGCATGTGGACCACGCTTTTTGACTTTTCTCGATGGCTCAAATATGTAGATAACCTGCCTAGAACAGAGCCCACTGTGCCAAGATCTGACTTTATCAATCAGAGAGTATGGACCGGTAGAGTCCCTGATTCACAAACCCTGAGACTGTCCAAAGCCATTTACGATCAAGGACACTGCGTCGTGTTACAAGCCTCTCGGGAAGGATTGTGCATCATCAGTGGAAGGTCCAGGAACATCTCTTCCACGGAACATGAAGCATCCCTGTCGCATCTGCACTCATGAGGTCACACCAGGGCAGAGATGTTGAACTGCTGTGGGGCAAGGTGCGGGGTCCACCTAGAGATGCCGTCTCCCATTCCTGGTGTGAGGAACACACGCACAAACGCAGTGAAATGCGGGGTTGGACTCCCCAAGCCTCGGTCACGGAAAGTGCTTTCCTTCTATGGAATTAACAGTATTCACTGTTCTGACAGAAATAAAACATATTTGCAGGCAGAGATACACGTTTTTACAGGTACAAAACATGTACCCTGAGAGCTCATCTTTAAAAGTACAAATATATTATTTGGTTTTTAAATTTTTTTGTGTTACATGTATGCTTCTTATCTGGTAAGATATACCTGCCTTCATATGCTAGATAATGAGGTTCCAGAGAAGTGACAGTGTATGACTATTACCTCCATTTTTTTCACATTGCCTAAACCTCATCACAGAAAATTATAAAATCCATTTCTTTACGGCAGGTAGAGAAAGTCATGAAACAAAATTAAATGATTGATTCTGGAAATAAAATTTTTATAAGAGACTCTTTATAACTCCCTTACTATTTATATGGCTAATGCCTCTGTGAGCTTTTTCCAATCATTTTAATTAAATAAATCTCACTCCTAAAAGTATAAAGGTGATAGCAGAACAAATTCTGGAGCTCTGTCTGTAATTTAGTCTCATGGGCAAAGTAATTCACAGCAATTCTAATGACATTCTTAGTAAAAGAAAGCTATGTTGTTCCAGACATTTATTTAACTGACATTTATGGTAGGAAATTTCACCTAGAAACCTCAGGAACGTGAAAACATGATAAGTCATCCATTTTTCTTTCTTGGACAGGTAATTTGATTTTTATCTCATTCTTTCACACTTCAACACTGGAATGAAGTCCTGGTACTTTTTAAACTAAGTGATAAGATTGAAAGAAACAAAGTTGAGAGGCTCTCGAGGCCGGTTTGCAGCGAGCGCCAGATGAAATCGCCCAGGACTGAACGCTGCCACTGAACTGACCTGGAACAACTCAGCAGTGAGTTAGACATCAGGAGACCAAAGTGCATGAAATATTTTATCCTTTATAGAAGCAATCTACAATCTTTGCTGGAAAACACTTTGATTGTTTTTTTATCAATGCCTTATTGATCTATATTTTTTTATTGTATACTATGGCTGTAGAAACTGGTTAAAGATTTCCATTATGTTTGGTTTATGTGTTCGGTTTATAGCCATTTTCAACACCTGAAGATAAACTAGCAGGCCACATTTTGAAATAAAAATGTTCATATATGCATGGTTTAAAATATTTCTAAACTAGGAGAAAGCTAAAAATGCAATTTTAAAAGATATTCATATATTTGAGGTGATTATTTATGTCCCTTTTTTGTGCTTTAAAATGTAAGACTGTAGTCTTATAAATGTAAAAATAGGCTTCCCATTAAAAATCCTTCTTTCTTGCCCCCAGAGTTCCACAAAAAATGAAAGTAAAGGGCTAAAACAGATGAAGGATGACAGAACAGGAGAAGAGTCAGCATGAGATGTCAAGAAAATTTTGGAAGATGGAAAACTGAGAGATAACTGTAAGAGCAGGGGAAAGGAAGTTGAAAATCAAGTGCCTGTTGACCTTAAACAAATAGACAGCCAGATAATTCTCCAGCAAAATTCAGGAACAAGAGACAATTTCAATTCTGGACACGCAGACTGAGGGCAAACCACCTACAAGCCCAGAGAAACAAAAGAGGATAATGCTCTTTTATGAACGTGGGAGGGGGTGTAATAAAGGAAAAATCTACCGAAGGAAACAAAGTTTCAAGTACAGTGAGTTTTCATTGGCTGAGTTATGGCCCTGTCCCATTGGCTGATCTGTTACTGGGCAAGTAGGAATCTTCCTCTTCCTAAAGGTCCTCAAGAAGTATCAGTTCCTGTAGGAGATGTAAGTATGCTTCTTCCCATGAGGGTCGATAGTGTGAGTCAAGTGACCCATGTATGAGAGTTCTCTCTTCTAGACTTCTAACTCCATTTTAAATGCAGTTTCTGTCGGTTAATTTTCACATCCCTAAATAATGAGGTGCACCAAAGGGAGACAAACATACATAAATATTTTTAAAGGCTTCTGACATTAAAAATCTTTCAAATTTAGTCATATCACCAATAATTTCATAGGGCATTTTATCTGCTAGGATCCAACCAGAAAAAGAGGAACCACTATTAGTATTTAAAACAAAAGGGATTCGATGCCAGGAATTGCTGCACAGATGACAGAATTGCTAAGAAGCCAACTAGGGATAGTAAAGCAACCCAGACATTAGGACCTGCAGGGAGACGGCTCCGCCTCTAAATTGGAGACGCAAAGGATAAGTGGTGTTTCCAGAGCCCGGTGTCCACGGTGGAAGCTGAAACCCTACTGGGCCCGTGTAAGGAAACCAGAGCCACAGAGGAGGCAAGAGGAGCCCAGGAGATGACATTGGAGGACAAGAAACACTCTAGTTTCTCCCTTCCTCCTGTTCCCCAGTCTTCTTCAAGGATCTTCCATTGTCCAAGCACAGCTGGAAGCCACTTACATGAAAACATAAAAACCACAGTTTGGAAAAAAACTTGATCTAAGGGCAAATAGGTCAAGGTTTGGATCAGCATTAAATCAAAGATCTTTTATAAAAATTTGGATTTGAATACTGTCTTCTGAAGAATAAAGTACCCATATTTTTTTTCCTGAAGCCCTTAACAATTTTAAAGGAGTAAATTAATTTTTAAAAACTATAATTCCACTATTTTATGTGATATAAAACACAAATCAGAACTCTGGCATAAATTTTAGAGTTTACATGCCATGCAGAAATTTTTATATCAATTCTCCTCTATACATGTTGAATGATATTTTTCTGTTTTGTAGCCTGGATATAAATAAACATGGGTAACCCTTAAATATGTGCCGTTATTGACTGAGTCACTCATTTGTTTATCCAACAGATCTCTCTAAGTACTTCCTCTGGGAAACAAAAAACAAAAACACACATGTAACCTGAGAGGCAAAAGTGAACAAAAAAGCAAGCAAGGATACCCAGAAGCAATACAGAGCAACCACTTTCAACCTTTCTCATGTCATGACACACAAACTAATTATTAAATTTCTGCCACACACCAAACAAACATATATTTTTGCCAATCTGACAAAAATAGGTATAATTTTGATTCATTCACACTAGATGGCTATTGTTATATTGGCTATTCTCATTTTTTTATTTGACAATCTAAGGGAAAAGAGGTCAGTGCCCCTAATTAAATAGTCAGGTATTACATGTTTTAAAATTTCTTGTGGTCCACCAGTTGAAAATCACTGCTATAGAATAACAGTCAAGAGATTGGATCTGAAGTCAGATACTTGTGGGCTAGAAATAGAGCCCACTATTTATTCACTGTGTGGAAGTTTCCAAACTCTGTGAGCCTTGGGATCCTCCCATGTAAAATAGGGTAATAATCTTTGCCTCACAGAATATAGTTTTATAAGCACTAAGTTTGATAATGCATGTCCCACGTTTAATGGAGCAGTTAATTTAGTCACTTATTAAGTTGTATTTCTTAAGAAGACTCTTTTTCTATTCTACAATCTTTACTGCCCAGTTGCGTTAAACTTACTAAAATAACAGAGAATGAACTGTCAAAAAATGTTACCCATCATTATTACCAGATCGATGATGAGTAAGACACAGAAATTTTCCCTCAGATTTTTAAAGGGAACAAAGACTTATATCAATTTTAATGTTTACCTAGAGTTTTGTAAGGAGATAGAGAAGCAGCGTTATTCTTACATATGAATGATTTTCCAACTTAGAATGTCAGGAAGTTTGCACAGGGGGAGGATTTGGAGCTAAAGTTTGAAAGAGGTATAGGATTTGGATACAGATGGGAATCTGTGAGCAAAGACATAAACGTAAAAGTGTGGACATGCCAGGTGTCAATGGCAAATGGTGAGTAGGTACATTTGGAAAAGAACATCCAGTGGGTGATAAAGACCAACTGGAGTCAAATTTGGGGGAAAAAAAAAAAAGAAGAATCAAGGACTGGCTATTGAATCCGAGCCTTTAAAAGGCAAATAGGGTGCTGATATCTAGAGCAGGGCTTAGAGACCATAAAGGCATCAGTTGGAAGTACACATTGGAATGGAAAACAAAAATCAAAATCAAAGACAGCCTTGGATAGAAAACAGCTCCAGAAGTACTATGAATCAACCCTAGAATTCAAGGTAGGTGGTATCCACAGATAAGTGTACATTATCTGAACAATTTAAAAAAGTGAAAAAAATTAAAAAACAAAAATGTGTACAATATCCATCAGATTCAATATCTCCTGATATTTCATAATCACATCTTTCAACCCCTACTTTTTGCAAATAAGAACAATTTGCAATTTTGTTTCTAATATTGTTGCTGTTATGTTCTTAATCCGACCTCACCTTACAGAGCATCAGCCTATTCGCAAGTCAAACATAGAGCAGAATAAGTGTTATCTCAAATTTCCTTCAGATATGATAAATAATTTCTAAACTAACTTTCTCTGGATGTACAATGGTGTGAACTATTTCTGACTGTAATTCACAGGAATTGTCATTGGTCTTTAAGAGCACCAGGAGCCTAAAGCTGGCTTTTCTTCTCTTTGTTTACTTGATATACGGGATGGACGCAATTGAAAAAGTCTCAAAAATAATAACTAAGGATGTCATAAGATGCAGTAAAATATCTTTTCATTTATCATGAAAGGATCTGATGGGCTTCATCTTTATACATTTATCATAGCCTTAGCTTGTTTGTATTTTATTTTCTGATCCAGTGCCTAATGAATAACTACCAAACAACGGCGTTAGACAATGTTTGAGGAATAAATGAATGAAATATTAGGTTTGATTTGATTCATCTATATCTCCAATACTTGTTTGTTTCATTGGCTTTTTACTGTAGATTTTAATGATCTTATTTAAGAGTACCTTTATTAAAAATTGACTCAAAATATTTAGGAAGAAAATGAGGTATGAACTATACATTATACATAAATGCTGATTCTCAAAGCAGTTTCGCATAAGGAAAGACTAAAAAATCCAGAAATGTTACATAATGAAGCCAGTTCTATAACCTGTCCATCAATGTTCAGAATGACCTATTGAGACTTCAGCAAGGAGAAGAAGACTTCAGTTCATCTCTGTGAGAGAAGGTTTTTTTTTTGTTTATTTTTTACCTGACCTCATTTTGATAGATTTTGATGCTACATACAGAACTGGAGAAGAAAACCTCTAACTGAAAAATAGATATTCCTTTCGGGAACTTGAGATATACCTAGTATAGCCTGGGTACCATATTTCCCAAGGGGTCAGTTAACTGAAAATCGGGAAATAAGAGTCACGACCATAATTTTATGCTAGAATGAGATATTAGAAAAATAAAAGGAAGTCTCCACAAAAAAATCTAATAGCCAAAAAAGATACAATGAAGATATGAATAGAAATACATATGAAACAGAATGCTGTATTACTTCTGGGGAAAAACTACTGAATACTTGAGAAAACACACCAGGACCTGGAGGTCATTTGGTTGGCGAAGCAACGAAATTGGAAGCAAAGGAGAGATTGAAAAAAGGGAGGTAAGATTAGGGGAATTGTGAGAAGAAGGAGGGAACGAAGTTGATGGATAGCATATGGAGGAGGATAATCACCATGACTAAGATAGATGCAAAGGGAATCTGTGCTAAATATTATGAGGACACAGAAAAGGAGACATTGGAAAGGAATTTGTGTGATTAATAGAGAACAGTTAAGATCGATGAGAGAAAGAACTGTGTGTAATAAATTCACTATTCAGGAATATCACTTTCCTTTTTTCACGAGATAACAGGGACATCTTACCCTTTGGTGGAGAAAAAATGGACAAAATGACAATTTTCAAGCAAATCCCAAAGTGAGACCTAAAATACGATAAATTTAAAGTCTCATTTTAGAAATGATTAGACAAATTCTCTTCTTGATTTCAAATGTAAAAGGTACAGTGTGCTCTGTCCTCTAATTCAAACCCTAATAACCTATATAAAAATAACATAACTTTTAGCAGAGATGTAAAAAAAATAGATTGTAAATCACTCAATAGAATGATTACTTCTGTTTTGTTTGTTTTTATATTTTCCCATTATCCCGAAGACCTTTGATAATCCTGCATTTGTAGCCAAAGGTGATGCCTGAGGCCGGTTGCCTGTGACCACTCTTCCCTCACCTGTGAAGTGCCAGGAGGTTGTACAAACTCTCACTAAAGTTCCTCAAGTGTGGTAGCACAAGTCTTCTGATGCTTAATCCAGAAACCATTTACTTCAGGTTTCAGTGAAAGATGTAAGTGAAAGTATGACATGTCCCACAAAGTTCTTATATATTTCTCTGTGTCCTGCAAATTATGCATGGCTTCTACTTTAGAGTAGAGAAAGCTAGCCCATTAGTTTCCCTAATGAGAAGGGAAACATTGGACTTCCCTGTTCCCACTTTCAGCTTCATAGTTAAAAATACAGAATCAGCTCATCTTGCCCTTTAGAAGCAGTGACTGGGTCATTTCTAAACCTTTCATCTCTTTAATTATTCTTCCTAAAACAGCAGAGTGAGAATGGGTGGGGTCCACTAGAAATACTTTTTATAGAAGATAACCTCACCAGTAGAAGGATGAGACACTGGTGAAGGCAATAGAGTACATGATTATTACTCGGTATTTTCTAGTAGAACATAAAAGAGCATTGATGAAAAAATCCTTTAGATCTTCATTATTCTTAAGTGTTAGAAATGCAGCCTCTCAGGCCTGCCCCAGATCTACTGCATGAAAATTTTCATTTTAACAACATCCTAGGTGATTACTATGGACATTACAGTCTGAGAAACACTGTTTCAACTTGTCTCTTTAAATTCTGAATCATTGCGTAGAAAAGTGAACAAAACCCTTGATTTTGGTAGGGAAAAGTGGAAGGAATTCTCTTAGTCTCTGTTCAAAATTTCCCCAAACACAAACAACACAGTGCCTAAGTGGGCAGACAGTAGGTGCTCAATAAATGCAATTCAATGCAACAGACCTTAAATTATCATTTACCCCAAATCCTGACCCCACCCAAGGTTATTCAGGCAACTTCCCAATGAAAGGGCCGATTCTTAAAGCATTTCTGTCATTTCCAAAATATTCATCCACCCTGTATCCCCACCCTTGGACTATATACATGGTTATTCACAGAAAGTCTTAAGATGCTGTCAGAAGACTATAAAACACTCATTTGTCTAACCTGTCTTATATCAAGGTTTCAGTGGGTGTACTTATGTTTCAGGAAATGTGAGATGAGCTACAGTATACCTAATTTTGTAAACAGAATTTTAATGAGATTTTATAATTTGTGAAAACTATAAGGGGAACCATGTATAAACAAAGGGCAAGAAAGTATTTATATGGAATAAATAACTGAAAATGCCAGCTAAATAGAAATAGAACTTAAAAAATATTGTGATTCATACCAGCATCTTTACACATGCAAATCAAAGAAAGATCACATATATTGAACAAATTATGGTTGGAATTAACTTGTTCATCTAGTAGGGTTTAAAAATCAGACATTTTGTTTAACAAATAACAAAAACATTTTTTAGCTGATGTGATAAAATTTAACTATTTTGGATTTTTTTCCAGATGCAAAATTAATGAAAGATTTTATGTTATTTTATACTGTTACACAAAAACTACAGTATCTTCCTTAAAAGTGGGATAATTACATTTAACTATTGAGTGAAATAATTTATCTTATATCCTGTCTTTTTCAAAAGCAGGCAATATTAGTATCTCTTTAGTGTCATTTCTAACTATGACACTGTCAATCTAAGTGATGACATACATAAATTATTAGAAAAATAATTAACTGTAGATAATCATGCAACAGTCAACAGCATTAAAAATATAGATGCTATAAAATTAGAAGTTTCTAATAGAAATTAATTGGAAAGGCAATTGCAGCATAACATAATCAATTAATTGCTAACCCATACCATTGACTCACTGAGCATATCCACAGAATTGGAACTTACAAAATGTTATTTCATGAGAGGATTTATGTTACAATTTCTTTATACATTTCAATATATTTCAACAAGCAGAAACATCTTTATCTCAAGAAAGAATTTCCAGTCCTAGAATACTTCCATCCCAAGCCCTTGAATTTCTTTTTCTGAAAAATCTATAGTAATATGCTTTTACTCTGAGGTTTTCAGAGGTAAGTGATGAAGTTATTGAATAATTAGGAAGCCGGAGAATTCTTTAGATAATTACTTTGTCCTCCAGAGAAATCCTGCTGTATACGCATATCCTTTGGGTGCTTAATATACATTTGTTAGAAGTTAGTATTATTGACTTGTACTTAATAAGACTGAACACTACTAAATAACAACTTGGAATTTAACAAGGACAACTCTATTTTCTTAGGTAGTTGAAATGTTATTGATTTTTTAGATTCCTTGAAAAGATACATTGCTGAAAATATTCTTTATGTATAACCAATGTTAAATTGAAAACATTATACCAATTACTCCCAGGAATTTATAAACAAGTATTTAGACAGGGTTTTGTGCTGTGTCTGATTAAAGGTTAATTAATATGTACATGAACCCTGAAAAAGCAATGATCAAATTGTTGAAAAAAATGAAAATTCAGCTGCACTTGAAATTTCCCTACATACATAATACTTTTTTAATTTTATTTTATTTTTGTTCAATTACAGTCATTTGCATCCTCTCCCCTCCCCTCCTCCCTTCCCCTACAGCCCCCCTCCCCCCCAGCCTCCCTCCTCCCCCTTAGTTCTGTCCATGTGTCCTTTACAGTGATTCCTGAAAACGCTTCTCCCCATTGTTCCCTCCCCGCTCTCCCCTGTCTATTGTTAGACTGTTCTTAATTTCAATGTCTCTGGTTATGTTTTGTTTGCTTTCTGCTTTTGTTGGTTATGATCCGGTTAAAGGCGAGATCATATGGTATTTGTCCCTCACCGCCTGGCTTACTTCACTTAGCATAATGCTCTCCAGTTCCATTCATGCTGTTGGAAAGGGTATAAGCTCCTTCTTCCTCTCTGCTGCGTAGAATCCCATTGTGTAAATGTACCATAGTTTCTTGATCCATTCATTTGTAGATGGGCATCTAGGTTGTTTCCAGCACTTAGCTATTGTGAATTGTGCCGCTATGAACATAGGAGTGCAAAGGATCTTTTGAATTGGTTTTTCAGGATTCTTAGGGTATAATCCCAGTAGTGGAATTGCTGGGTCGAAAGGCAGTTCCATTTCCAATTTTCTGAGGAAGTTCCATACTGTTTTCCACAATGGCTGCACCAGTCTGCATTCCCACCAACAGTGCAGTAGGGTTCCTTTTTCTCCACATCCCCTCCAACAGTTATCTGTTGCTTTGTTGATGATGGCCATTCTGACTGGTGTGAGGTGGTATCTCATTGTGGTTTTAATTTGCATCTCTCTGATGGCTAATGATGTT
>PVJI01015594.1:0-40711 GCA_004026765.1 Micronycteris hirsuta
AATGCAGACTGGTGCAGCCATTGTGGAAAACAGTATTGAACTTCCTCAGGAAAATGAAAATGGAACTGCTTTTCGACCCAGCAATTCCACTACTGGGATTATACCCCAAGAATCTTGAAAAACAAATTCAAAAGAACCTATGCACTCCAATGTTCATAGCAGCACAATTCACAATAGCCAAGTGCTGGAAAAAACCTAAGTGCCCATCTACAAGTGAATGGATCAAGAAACTATGGTACGTCTACACAATGGAATTCTACGCAGTAGAAAGGAAGAAGGAGCTTATACCCATGCAACAGCATGGATGGAACTGGAGAGCATTATGCTAAATGAAGTAAGCCAGACGGTGAGGGACAAATACCTTATGATCTCACCTTTAACCGGATCATAATCCACAAAAGCAGAAAGCAAGCAAAACATAACCAGAGACATTGAAATTAAGGACAGTGTAACAATAGCCAGGGGGGAGGGGGGAGGGGACAATGGGGGGGAAGGGTTTTCAGGAATCATGGTAGAGGACACATGGACAGAACTAAGAGGGAGGAGGGAGGCTGGGGAGGGAGGTGGGTTTTAGGGGGAGGGGAGGAGGGGAGGGGAGACATAGCAGATAATTGTAATTGAACAACAATAAAGTAATTATTTAAAAAATAGCTAGAAAAAATAAACATTTTTAAAATGCAAAAAAATAAAATAAAATAAATAAATAAATTACACTTTTGAAAAAAAACAAAACAAAAAAGCAAGTGTTTCTGGACTATTAGTATGGTCCTGATAACATGTTGTGAAAAGTTTTCTGACTAGAAAGCCAATATTCTGTGTTTTATCAAAATAATTTTCTATGTATTATGTTGTCTCAATCAGGTCCTTCATTATTTAAGGAAATTGAATATTCTCAACAGTAAAAACTAAAGTTTTGCTAACAGTAATGTAACCTTCTGTAATTGCCTTTGAATTTTTTGTTACTTTGCTTAAATTAATAGTTAGATATTGTTTCATAATGATCTGTGATATTTTTCATGAAATATCCAAATCTTTTGACATATTTTGACCAAAAAAACCAATTTTCCAATATTTAAATTGTAAATAGATTGACCTGGAAATAACTCGGGTATTCTACAGGGCCCTTGGAATATCTCAAAAGACTTATTCTTTCTGTTTATAAAAGAGAAAAATTAAACTAGTTAGCCTTATTGGGGGTGCTGAATTTCATTGGAAGTATTTTCAAATAAGTGATTATAGATTTCTAACATATATTATATGAGTAAAATCAGTAATATAAATATTCCAAAAATGTATGAAATTTGTAAAATTCTGAAATGACCTGGTATAATATTATCATTCATAGTTCTACTTATTTTCTTAAAATGCTGTATGTCATAAGTAAATTTCCTTGTCAACTGCATTATCTTAACCGTGGGTATGTTAAGTCTTTGTCATTTATATTCATTGTATTACTGTGATGGTTTGTGTACATATTTTATCTTCAGATTTACCAAGATGACTCTGACACTGTGAAATACAGGTTTCTGATTAACTTCCAAACCATAAAATGAACTAGGTAAAAAAATTACAGAAATCCAATGGAAAAAATGATAGCTTCATAAACCTATTAATAAAATATCAAGATTAAAATAGTAATTAATTATTTGGGACCAAATAAACTGATGAGGTGGGTTATAACTTTTATGACTTTTACTTGAAATATTACTTATTTTTTAAATCTTTGTTTACCAGACTTAATGAATCTTTTTCTCTTAAGCTATCTATAACTCAGAACAATTTAGAAAATTATACCTTTTAATGAATTAAAACATTTATCTCTTTTACCCTATCTGATCACTGAAGAATCTGGAAATTCTTGAACCAACTGAGCTACCTGGCCATGGCTGCTTGCAACTTTCTAAACTGACTTTTCTAATTTTCTCTCACTTTTGACTTGGAATCATAGAAAACCAACACTACACTTTTCCTGAAGCCCTGCAAACTGCAGCTAGAGTTGATAAAAGCTTCAGAGAAATTGCCACAATATCTCAGGCTTAGACAATCCATGCCTGATGCTATGTTAAGCTACTAATACATTTGTCTGAATACCCAATGGCATTATCAGAGACATTTCAAACTGCACAAATGTCTTCAAGCCTGACATCCAGAAATCTCCATTGGCAGATCTCAGGACTCAGATACTAGTTTATAACTTGCTCCAATTTTTCTTTTGTTTCTATAATAAGAAATGCCTCTTATTAAAACCCTATTGCTTGCTTACACAATATAGGCCTATTTGGGGAGCCCACCTGCACCGTTACCTCCTAAAATGAGACACAACTGTTTGATGCAACTGATCTATTCTCAGAACTGAGTAATTGATTCAACAAAATATGGAGCAATCTACAACTTAGCTTTTGGATTGTGAAACTTCTTATTTGAAGTTTCAAAGGTGGGACTGAAGAAGAGCAAAATTTTCCACCCCAAAACATGTCTTTTTTAGATATTGATTATTGTAAGCTTATTATTTTGAAGAAACAAAAGACTCATGAAAAACTTCTGAACTTCCCTTTAACTGCCTAAAAAAATTAGATAAAGGACCTGCTCCCGGAAGGGAACTATCATTACAAAGCACTATATACTCAGAACTAGTATGTGATAGAGAGGGATCTATCTAGCAAGGCCCTTTGGTTAAAGTCATCTATGTATCCCATTGTTAAAGACAGCCCAGAAAACATTTAAGTTTAAACAATTGCTTTTCCATCTCCATGGGAATTGCTTTTCTGCCCTTTGAAGTCCCAAACAGCTACCCGCTATTTATCCTTAGTGCATGGTGGCATGTAAGATTTAACTGCCTGATCTGTCCCTGAGTCCCATATTCTTAGGAAACCCTCTTAGGTAAATACGTAACACATTTGTTCAATTCCTCCTATTAATTTTTCTCATCTTAATGTGATTATTAGTTCAGGCAGTAGTACTTAAAATGGTAAGAGGAAATTAGGGTTCCAGTTCGATTCCCAGTCGGGGCACATGCCTGGGTTGCAGGCCAGGTCCCCAGTGAGGGCCATGTGAGAGGCAACCATACATTGCTCTTTCTCCCTCCCTTCTCCTCTCTCTGAAAATAAATAAATAAAATCTTTTAAAAAATGGTAAGAGGAAATTAATTTTTCCTCCCACATACCTGCAAACTCTCTTTTTTTCTGTCACAATGAATAGTACTATTTCTAATAGATGTTGTTCCTAGTTGTGGATTAAAGATAACATGGAGCACATTCTCCACTCAACTTCAGTGCACAGTACATGATCAAGAAATAAGCTTTATTGTCTTAAGCCATTAAAATTTGAAGTAGATTGGTTGCCATAGAATCAGCTAACAGCAATTTCCGACCTTTCTCATCTAATGGCACACATAAACTATTTACTAAAATTCTGTGGTATACCAGAAGATATATTTTTTGCCAATCTGACCAAAAACATAGGTACAATTTTGATTCATTAATACTGGGTGGCTATTGTTGTGTTGACTATTATCATATTTTTATTTGGCAATCTAAGGAAAAGAGGTTAGTGCCCCTAAGTAGTCAGGTATTGCATGTCTTCAAAATTCTTGCAGTACATCAGTTGAAAATGACTGACATAACCTATTGTGAAGTACACTTATTTCCATCTGAATACTGTCCCTCAAAATTAAAACTAATGATAGTAGCAAAGGCAAAGAATTTCAGTATTACAGTCCTTAAGAACATGGGATCTGGAACCAAATTACCCAAGTTCAAAATTGGTTTTACCTCTTTTAACTGTGCATTTTGGGCAAGTTACTTAAACTTTCTGAAGCTGCCTTACAGTGGCAAGTGTAAGGATTAATGAAATAATATAGAATTCTTAACACAGTGCCAGGTATATAGCTGTACTTAATAAAATTCTATATAATATTTTATATATATGTGTATATATATGTATATATATGTATATAATCTTAGACACAATTGAGGAGGAGGAAGAGTTAAATTAATTTTTTTCTTCCAGTGTGAACTTTCACTCATTGTTTCTGGCTATGTTCAAAACTTTTTTTATGTACATTCATTAATCAATATCAAATGTATGCCTTTTTCCTGACCTGATCTTCCTCAGATTTTTCTAATATATCTTCCTGTTTGCTTCCAAGTTTTCATAATATCTAGAATTCTTTGCTGTCTCAAATCCATCACTAAGTCTTGGTATATCCCTTCCTATTTCTTCAGGTCTCATTTGAAATATATATATTTTTCTTGACCCAGATCTTACTTCCTCTCCAAAACAACCCCTCCAATGAAGGAAAGAGGATTGGAGCTACTCATGAGGCATAGTATAAAAACAGGGCCCTGGCTGATGTAGCTCAGTGGATTGAGCGCGGGCTGGGAACCAAAGGGTCCTGGTTCGATTCCCAGTCAGGGCACGTGCCTGAGTTGTGGGCCAGGTCCCCAGTGAGGGCCATGTGAGGAGCAAGCATACATTGCTGTTTCTCTCCCTCTCTGTCTCTCTCCCTTCCCCTCTCTCTAAAAAATAAATAAAAAATCTTTAAAAAAAACCACAAAAAAAACAGGGATATCTGCTTTGGCAGAAACCCCGCTGTCTTGACCTAACACTGGATGTAAGACTACAAATACTATCTGAAGCTTCCACCTCTGACTGTTCTAATATAATGACAACTTTCTGGAATTAGCATTTTCATATTGCTTTCCGTTGATAAATGATACCTTGCCCAGAAGAAAGAAGTTTAAGCCAGATCTTATTCATACAAACACATACATCAACAGAGACTTCTACTTACAGTAATAATAAACTACCCTTGTTTTTTTTAAACTACCCTTGTTTTTAACAATTTAATTAAATACAATTAACTCTGGTTTGTTTGCCAGCTATTAGTGTCAAATTGAATATAAATAGACTCATGAAAAGATTATAATAAATTCTTTACACTATTGTAAAATTACTCTAATCTTCTGCTTGCCAGAAATATTTAACAGCATTTTTGAAGTATGTTAATGAGGACAGTTAAAAAGAGATAATAAAGGTTTATTGAGTAATTTGGCAAGGCTTCTATAAGGCTTTGACCTCTTCAGTAGAGAGTTCTTGCCTATTGGGTATGGTTCTTAAGAGACTCTGAAACAATATGCAAATTTATCATTATCTCTGATGTCTTTAATCTATCTATATAAGCTATTCTCTCATGTTAACATAAATTACCTAGTGACATAAAAAAAAGGAAAAATTGGCACTTTTTTTTTTTTGCTAAGGCTCAAATAGTACACCATGATGCTTGAGCAACCCTAATACACCAAGGAATCATATTGTAGTCAGAGGAGAAAACATGAGGTATACATAAGAGTACACAAAAATGGTATACTGGGATGAAACCTGTGGACATTTAGGTACTAATGTGCTTATCATTATATACCTGGCTAGCTTTCTTTAGAAGTTGCATCCTGTTACAAAGAGTTAATGGGTTATTATAATAACATAGTCCATGAAAAGAAAAAAACACCTATGGAAGTACTGATAAATGGTATGAGATTTCATTTGACTAGTAGCTCTTTTGATAGAGTTATAATAGAGTTATAATCCATTTTGAGAATCACAAAGCACCAATGCTAACTTTTTGGACTAATGGTGATATTTGGACTATTTCCCATTCATGAGGTATTGGCCATATATTTAAATTAATTAACCAAACTTTCCTATTATTTGGAATCATACAGACTCTACCAAACATATTGATTAGAACACCTTCTTCAGTAATTATATATACAATGCACTGTTAGAAGAAAGGATACTGTAAGTATTGACCCATTCATATTGACTTAGCACTCAAGGTGAACTATTATGGATTTCAGAGTAGAGATTAGCCCTAAAATTCCTTTTTCTTGTCTGTGCTGAGTATGTGGAACATTATCAGAAAACTCAGATGTGTTCATAAAATGAGTAAATAAGCCCAAGTTGTAAAATTTCTATGTGAATCCTTTTTATACAGTAAAATGTTATGGGTGGATATGTTAGTATCAAGCAACCCTTCCAATGTATACCATCTTTACTTTACTTTGGCGTTCATATATTTATATAACAAAATAGCAAGATGCCATGTACTAGACACCTACTGGATGGCAGATGGAGAACAGATATCTCTATGTCTCACTTCAACCTGTCAGATAAGGATTTATGAACAGGAATCCCCTTTTTATGGGTAAAGCAGGAAGAGCAACACTGAATTGCCCACATTTATAGCTAATAGAGTGATAAAATAGTAGTGGGATATGAACTCCTGGTTTTCCTACTTCACCAATCTGCTCCTACTCCTACAACTATTTGTCCAAGAGTCACCGGTGACAAAAAGATTGAGGTCATGTAAAATCCTACAAGTCAGTCAACTTTTTAACTAATTCCCAATGATGTATGCAGATGCTGCACACATGATGTGTACTTACACTGTTCCAGGAATCATTCTAAGTACTTTATATGTATCAACTTGTTTAATCATTGAAATCATTGATTTTAAATGAATTATATGGTCCACACTGAGAGAGAGAATCAGTTATATATGAACACAACCTAGATCAAGAATGGACATTATGTTTCATCTCAAAATTAAACTGGTAATTCCAATGTACACAGTGTGAACCATATGTGATGTAGTAGGTGCTACGTAATAACATTTCTGAGGGTAGTTGTCATTATTGTTTTTGAAATAATTCCTCCTCCTTTAACAGATAAGTGATCAAGGCACTGCTTGGAAGGACTCAGAGGTTAAAACTTCACTGAAGTACAAAGAATGCCATAATTGATTAGCACTGACTGGAATGGAATAATGATGGAAAGAGTGAACTATAAGTCAAGAATCTGCCATCATTGGCCATGTGGATATTTCAAAAGAGAGAAAGAGATTTATTTTGATGATAAGAGGAATTTCAAAGGGATACTTCAGGTCTGATTGCATAAGCAATTTCTACCTAACATGTTATTGGACTATGGGTCTAGAAAGTTTTATTTGAAAGACAACAAATTCATATTTTTGCAAAAAGACACTGTTGCAAATGATCAGACCACTTACTGGAAAGGTCAGCCTACTTTACATTATTCTAGATAATTTTTAAAGTCTCAATATGATAGACACCAGAAAAACTTATCAAAAAGTAAACTGCAGTTACGGAGAATTTTCCTGCAGTGTGAATGATTTATAACTTCATTTTAACTAAACCAGAAGATCTACACTAAGACTGAGTCTAATAAATGTAGATTTATCC
This sequence comes from Micronycteris hirsuta, assembly GCA_004026765.1. NCBI lineage: Eukaryota > Metazoa > Chordata > Mammalia > Chiroptera > Phyllostomidae > Micronycteris > Micronycteris hirsuta. The sequence continues at coordinate 7,260 of PVJI01015594.1, forward strand.
TATGCTGCTGCTTTCCTGCCTGGAGCACAAACAGGGCCTCCAAACTCTGAAAAATACGTTGGGAGACAATAGCCTATAAAAAGTACTTGAAAATGACATGCTGTTAATCCAATAAGAAAGCATGCTTCCAGCCAGGCCTGTTGACACAACAAAATTAAAAATAAAGTATTACTCTGCCACAGTACTCAGAATTCTTGTGTGAAATGGCCAAGCTAAATGCCTGAAACACAGTGGCCTATGAATGCAGAACTATGCCCCTCAACACAGAAATGTGTTTTGTGAGTTAAAGTAACCAAGACTAGCTGGCTGATATTCTTAAAATCAGTACCTGGTTGTGACAGGAGGAGCACTCAACTGAGAGTTGGTGCGCAGTCTCAGCTTTCCTCTCAGCTTTTTAATTATTGTCCACATTTTGCAGTGTTTTGTACAATGGGGTCAAAGCACAGACTGAGTAGGGTTGTGGTACAGATCAAGCATCTCAAGAAACAGCATGTATTGGGGCCTACACACAGCACAGACTCAGTAAACTGAACCATTATTCAACAGTGGGGAAACTCTCAACTTGCCCTCCCAAACTCCATGATCTCAAAAAGGTCAATTAACTTTTCTTTAAGATATTCTTTATCAGTAAAATGGGAAAACATTCTACTTCACAAGGTTATTGCAAGGATTCAACTAAATGTTCACTACTTGGGATCATTCATTCTTTAATTCACTCAGCGAGTATTTATTTGGTACTAACCATGTGTTCCAGACACTATGTGAAGAAATGCCAAACTTCTGGGTTCCCTCTACTCAGAGCTGAGGATTTGGTCAGGGAAGCAGTATGAAAGTCCTCAAGGGACTCTGAGAGACTGGCTAGAGTGTCCACGCTGCATTTTTGTTGATCAACTGACTTGTTTTCCATAGAAACTCTAATTGTAGGTACTGGGGCTCTTCTGTTCCATCTTACCTGTGGTCATGTGTGCACATTAGATTAAAAAACAGCAACAAAGAAATATTCTTGTTTTCTCTTTAAGTGGAATAATACAAAGGTTCTCTAACTAGGTTAGGGCCTACAGCAATCCAGTTCCACTACCCCACGCCCCCTTATTCCCTTCAACTGTATCTAAGCCTTTACTTGTTCTGTTCCCTTTAGTGGAATAGACCACCTTGACCCCTTGCTACTAGCTCACTCTCTGCGAAACATCCAAAGCCCAACTCAAAATTACCCCTTCATGAGGGCTTCCCAAAGCTTCTCTGCTCCAAATGAATTGCTTCATGATTTAAAATCACAGAGTACTTTGTTTGGTTAGAGCTCATATCACAAGCAGCTCTGCATCTTAGACTCAGAGTTAGAAAAGAGTGGGAAAAGTAATGAAGAGAAAGTTTTGTGACTCTCAAAAGCCAACAGAATTGTTTAAAAGTGCACTATCTCAAACAGTAACTACTAGACATGTGTTACTATTTAAACTTATATTTAAGTGCAATTTGGTTCATTTTCTTATTTTTTTAATGAAGTATTTTATGGCATGCATTTTTTGGATAGGAGAGGGATTCTGGAGAAGGTCATTCAGTTAAGTGACATCAAGGATGGTCAGAGACTCTCAGCTGCTTGCCAGTGTTAATTAATAGATGGTGCCTGGAGAAGAACTGAGAAAGACTCTGAAGTCACATCTAGACTCTGTGTGAACAATCACTGTGATTGATTATGGAGCCTGTGATAGAGAGAGGGCATCAGATTGGCAGCATATATGCCATAAATCTGCTTTTACTTCTAAACAATCCTGGGAGATGCTGTCAAAAATGTTATCATACAAATGTTCACCCAGTGACCTAGTATCTCAAACACATGTCTTGTACATGCTATCTTGCATTTCATCAGATAAAGGGATATAAAAACCTACAAAGACAATTGAACTTAGTAAGACATCATCTGGGAGACTTCCAAATAACATGTTCTCCTGTTTTATAGCTTATTTTATTTTTAAAAAATGGCTTTGTTTTATTTTTTATTATTTTGCTATGTCATCTATTTTAAAATTCAGAATTCTATGATGGACTTGTCTCTCATAGTTACAATTTCTTCACAGAATACTGGTGTTCAAACTTTCCTTACCACAGTACATTGAGGAAGTGAAATATCAAATTCCTACCCATTTCCATTTTCCAGTGGAAAAATATTTAGGTAATAAATACTTGGGGGATATATTTGTGAATCACTAATTACTTTAATAAAATAATATGAGCCTATTAACATGCTCATATTTTATAAAATGCTGTCTTATGGACATAAAAAAACAAAATGTTACTTACCTTGAGACTTACGTTGCATAGGTTCATAGGCAGTTAGTAGGTAATCGGTGTGTCACCATATATACATTTTACAATAAGGATATAGATGAATAATTTCTGAACCACAATTCAAGAAGGTCTTAAGTCCAGTCTCCTCCAAACATAAAATTCAAATTATGTAAATATGCATCATTACAGACTATAGGGTTAACAAAATACAAAATAGCCCACAACAACCAATTGATAGTGATGAAACTTAACCAACACTAATTTATCATTTAGAAGTAAGGACAACAGCAACTGAAAATCACTAACAACTCAAACAACATTAATGATACACTGGTAACAAATTATCCTTCTCCAAATTGCATGAAATCTAATCATTTGCAGGCAGGCACTATGCAATGTTTCCTAGTAGAATACTGAATTAAGAAAGCTCAGTTAGCTCAGTTAGCCTTAGTTACATGTCATTTCTGATAGAATTATGACTCAGTTGGTATACTAATAAGTAGATTGTACTTTCATATATAAAATGAATACAGATAGAGTCTTAAATTACTTGCTCAAAAGAACAATGACAAAAAAATCCTTGTGTTTTAAAATAAATTTTCAACCTACTACTGGACTTTAGACTAGATGTTGAGAATTTTAATAAAGTGTTAAGTGTTTTATATAGACATCACTATAATGCCTGCTGCTTCCCTCTGTTTTATTACATTTGCAAATAATATTTTTCCAAAACCTTAATCTACAGGAAAGTTAATTGATTTTTACCTAAGATTCAAATGTGACCTCTGTTTAGGCCATTGGCTTCATTATATAAATGCACAATGTTTATCAGACCTCCAGCGATACCATGCAGCATCACACAAAAGTTTCAGAGACCCAGTGTTTTAGCATGTTGGGTATAACTCAGGCTAGGACTAAACCATGAGCATAATTTTAAAGCAGGCCAAGACAGATGTATACAGGAATTCCTCTTTGGGCCCTAGTGCCTTTACCTCTATCCTCCCTGACTGCATAAAAGGATCTGATAAATTCGGTAGGAATCATAAAATGTTAGAGCTGAAAATAATCTTTTCTGAGGTCACAAACAGACAGTTTTGTTTGGCCCACCTTTAAAAGATAAGTCCCTTATTTAAAAGATAAGGGAATTATATACAAAATTCTAGGTTGCCCACTGGCCTTAACATATTGAATGCTCTGGTTTCATTGAGCCCTTCCCAGCTGTAGCTAAGGATGTCTTGTGGCCTGGACATGTGCATATGCTCTTTAGTTGACACAGTACAGCATTTTGTAACCTCTGGTCCTCTGGCTGATCGAATCACTTTCGTTAACTGCCTGGTCTCTGAAGGTATTTGGTTGTTCATCAATGAAAACATCCAAAAAGATTTAAATAGTTTTAGCAGAAGACTTTTTTAAATATACAAAGGTGATTTTAATCTTGCTCTATCAAATGGATAAAATCAATGAATCAGTTCCTTGGGCAGCTTAAAACTTCATTATTTGGCAGAATAAACCTTCCTTCTTGTGGAAAGCATGGCTCACCTACTTGAAACTGCAAGGCATGATGTGGAAATCACTGATTTCTTCTAATCCTCTCATCTGGAGCTTTGCAACCGACCCCCCCGGTGAGGTCCTGAGAGCTCCAGCATCTACTCCTTACTCTGATGCTCTCTTTTCAACAGCATTAGACATAAAAAAGGCTTCATGTACTGGTGGCCTGCCAGTATTGTCATTTTTAAAGGATATAAAGTTCTTGCTAGTTGATCAGAAAACATTTATTGAATACTTACACAATATTTATCAGTGGGACAAAGGACCCACTGGCCTGCTGACCCTAACCCAAAGTATGCTGTTGATTTCAAGAGCCTTGAAGTGTTTTCCCTCCACCATGTGGTGACTCACCTACATGCAGGCCCTAGCATTGTCTTCACTTCAGAGCACATGACTGTCAGCCCATTCTTCACCCACAAAAATGGAAATCAGAAAAATCTCGTGGATGTATACATGGGATTTATTCTTAGCTTGGATTTATTCTTTAGTAAAATGAAGCATGCCTAGAAGAGGAGGTCCAAGAAGGTGTAATAAAGATGAATACAGGTCATTACACCAGCAGAACAATGGCTTTGGGTGCAGGCATAGCCAGGAGCCAAAGGTATAGGTAGTCTTCCTTCTTTCTGCACTTGGTAAGTATGGGTTTGTCCCCTTCCTTAAATAGATGAAGAATCTGCTTCACGAATCAGCAGATGCCTCAGCATATCTATCCATCTTCTGAGAAAAAAGTCACTGTGATAATGTTATTTCCCTTTTCTTTCTCTGCAACTTTATTGTATAAAGACATAGAAGGTGAAAGATATAGTGGGCCAAAAAAGTGCTTAAGTGCTTTGAGGACATTATCTTTTGAGAATTCAAATAGTTTACACAAATTGTTTAAAAAAATGAATCATCTTCTCTTTACCCAGAAGAAATGAAAACTGCCTGTCCAGTGTTATTTTCCTACTGCTACAAAGATGAAATGAATTTTTCTCTTGATATCAAAAGAATTGAAAGCAAAAGGCCTTTTCCTATTTGCTAAGTGAATTTTCTTTTCATTCCCTCAAGACCAAACCTATAATACTTTTAAATCTCTAGGAAAAAAATAATGCTGTAATGCTGTGACTGAGAACCACAGGGATTTAAGTTTTTACTACATTTGTAAGTATATTCTTTGGATTATTTTGATTAACGGAGTAGCTGGAAAATATTGAATAAAGTCAAATTACATACTCAAAGATATTGCACAGATACACAAAAGTTATACTGACGATTTAATGTTTACATCACTCTTCATTTGAGGTATCTCCTAATTATAAACACACAAGCAGATTCATATGCATCCATCTATACACATGCACTCACACACAGGTAGTAACAAATAAGGAAGAGTTTAAAATTTTACCAGAACAGTCATTCCTTCTTTCCTGAATTATTTCACACATATTTCCTGAGTGCCTATTATATGTCAAGTTCCTCACCAGAAATGAGAGATAAAAAGATGAATAGCAAAAGATTCCAGAATCACCTTGGCCCACACTTCTCAACACATGTGTGATATAAATAGGCACTGTCGATGTTGAACAAATTTTAAAAATTGTTTGGAAATTGAAGTTAAATACAATCAGGGTTCCTATCTGCAAATCTTTCCAGAACTTCTGTATACTCAACATGCACTACAGATCTCTAAGAAGAGACCACACCATGCAGTGCATGTTACCCCAACAGCTTCTTGCCAAAGATCATCTTGAAGGGACTGTGTTTTGTGAATTGGGAAATGCTAGTCTAGACACTTAATTAAATATTGAATACTGAAAGCTCTGAGGAAGAAAAGGGCTTCATGATATTTTCCTACCTATACTTCATTCTTGTTCCTTAAACAGGAAATAATGTTTGATATATTTCTAATTTTACCAGAAAACTCTCTGTAGGTAATATTTTAAGTTTTTTTATTAAAAAGCAATATAGTCTCATGCTGAAAACAAATATAAAAATAAAGAATTATAGGAAAAACTCTAAATTAGTTGAGTACTCCACTATGGTGAAGTAACACTGTATAAAGAATGTTAATATTTTTTCTGATATTTTTATGCATGTGCAAATATTTTTTCTCCAAAATTGTTTTGAGGTTGAGTATTCTGTTTCTTATTCTCTTCACGCAGCAGTAAATCATGGGCATTTTTACACGGGTGCGCAATTGCACTCTGACTCTGGGATGAGGTCAATATTATCAATCAGATGATCAATGAATAATCACTAGCATCAGTTTACACCAAATAACAACCTGTCTGCTCTAATCTTTACACCAATTCACTACACTTAGCAACCTAGTACTAGTACAAATTCTTAAAAAGCCAATATGTAACATCCATTGTTCTCAGTATTTTATTTTCTTCCTATCTTCTTTCTTTCTTTTTCTTTCTTTCTTTCTTTCTTTCTTTCTTTCTTTCTTTCTTTCTTTCTTTCTTTCTTTCTTTCTTTCTTTCTCTCTTTCTTTCTTTCTTCTTTCTTTTTCCTTCCTTCCTCCCTTCCTTCCTTCCTCCCTTCCTTCCTTCCTTCCTTTTTCTCACCCAAGCGCATTTCTTCATTGCTTTTAGAAACAGAGGAAGGGAGAGAGAAAAAAAAATCGATGGTTGCCTTCCACACACACCCTAATGGGGAATTGTATGTTCCTGGACTGAGGATCAAACCTGCCACTTTTCAGTTATGGGACAATGCTCCAGCCAACTGAGCCACACCAGCCAGGGCACTACTTCTTTTATATTACAATTATAAAACAATTCTTTATTGTAATGTACCTTGGTATTCTAATACATGGGCCTTCAGCAGCTTTCAATACAGTAATATTGAACAATAAGATAAAAATAAAGCATACAAGAATGCTTTTTAATATTTTAATGTAAAAAATATACTTTATAATGAATGGTAATGTTCAGCGTATAGTAATTAAGTTGTAAATGAATATCTCTAAATATATAGTTTGCTTAATATAGTTTTAAATCAGGTCAAGTGTAAGTTACACAGATGATTCTATTCAGAATAATTTTTTTATATATCATTTCCCTACATCCCTGTCAATAAAATAGCAGTGACTGCAGAATAAATGATTCATTAGGCACTTATAACTTCTTGTCTCATGTAATTTATCTATGTAGTATTAAATTACTAGAGACTCTCAATGATCTTTTCTCATTAAAGTATTTCAAAATTATTCATATTTTATTAAGTTTCAAGGACAACCCCTCAAACGTACCCTCATATACCCTCACACTTAAAATTAAGTAGCCATTTAAATTGCTATCATGATTCATATATTCATAAGGGGAAAAAACCTAATGCTAAATTAGAAAGTTACATTTGGCAAACCCTTCATCCATTTTTATCTGTTATCTAACAACTGGTGATTATAAGGAATTGAAGCTATTTTAACTACCTGAACAATGGAACACCATTTTTTAGTTTTCATTGTTTAGTCTCTTTTTAAATGAAGTGTTCTCCTTATGCTATATTGTATATTTAAAAAAGCATGTGTGTTCTTCAAGTTGTTATAGTAATTTCTTACATTATTCCCAAAATAAAAACTTGATTTAGCCAAATATTAAGTTACTGAAATTACAAATCTGTTAATCTATAGCACATTTTACTCATTTGTATAATTTTAAAATTCACTTTCATTTGATTGACTGTTTTAATCTTCCTTAACCACTGAGTAACTGAAAATAAATTGTGCATTCCTAATACTGTAAATATGAAAAATAAGAAGTACTTAGGGACTGCAAGGGAATACATTAAAATCAGTCAGCTTTCTAGTTAATATATTCTCATTCTGTTTGTGTAGAAACCCACTGCATTGAGATGACAGATCACAGATTCATGGCCTCACAAAAGCATTGTCCTGATTTTGTGTTTCGACAGCAGGAATTGGCTCAAACCTCTAACCATTTCCTCTGAAGGACCCTGGCTGACTGGTGCTATCCATGTGCAGCACAATCTGATCGAGGGGAGCATCGTTTCAGTGTAGTGGATTATTTCTGAAGAGACTGAAATTGGCTGCTTGGGATCATAGCACCATCAATCTCCCTGTGCAGGGGATGGTGAAGCTGCCTGTAAGAGGCTGTGAGAGGGGCCAGCCACTCCTAAGCAGGTGAGGAGGCAGCTGGAAAGCCTTCACTCCCCCTCCATCAGGGCTCTGAGTGAAAGATTTGTCATTTTCACATTTCCTTGGTACTTGGCATGCACATGGTGTCTGCCTGCTCCTGGTCTGTGAAAGAGGCTATTTTTCAAGCTTAGGCAAATGTGGTGAAGCTCAGGGTCTGCTGGTGTCTCATTTTTCCTCATCATGTCACTTGTTTTAACTTATTTGAGAAAATGAGATTATTTTTTCCATTTTGCTCATTTAGCCATCTATTATTTATTTATTTGCTCACTTAGAAGTGGATTGTCACAGAGAACTGGCCCTGGTTTCTCTCTTGTTTTCATACACATTTCATTAGTGTCCCTGAAGATTTAAGACCCACAAGAGGGAAACACCCCAATTCTCATCCAAAAAAAGGCATAGATTTACTCTTAAAATCAAAACAGAAGACTGCATCAAAGAAGATTGTATTTCTGACTGTAGTAATCTAGAATATTGCTACATCCAAGATCTATTGCTTTAATCTTTCCAGCTATTCTTGAAAACTCAAAAAGTTGAATAAGCATATTACATGAATTGGACTATCAGTTTCACATCACTTTAATTTTTCTGTATCTATAAAGGAGTAGTTGTATTTTCTTCATTTTATCAATGAATCTTAAATCAGTCACAAATGTATAAGTACTTTGGGTTGAAATTGGTTTTGGTGCTAATTTCCTGGGGTATTTGAAGTATAGATTGACATAACAATATGCCTTGGTGATAATAAGCAATTTCTAAGGAAAGAGAATGAAAAAACAAATACTGAGTTTAATTTCAGTCAGAACCTAGTGATGTGTTTCTGAGTTTAAAGTTATAAAATTTTGATAATAAGCCCCATAAAGACATGAGTTTACTTATTACAAGCAGCATAGCCATAACCTCTCACCAAAAAAAACCATATATTAATGATTAATAGAGATAGTTTATGTGAAAACTCATTGCAAACTGTACTGTTTTTCATCACTATAGGCACAGAGTGTACAATAAGACACAATTGCATTCGGTGATATATTCTAGCCAGGTCCTATATAGTTAAAAAACAGCAAGAGTAAAAACTAAGTTTTTGTACTATGTGGATTGACTATTAGCTGCACAGTTAATATGTCTGTTTTTAGTCGATTAAGTGGGATGATGTCAGTAATTCCTGATATTTATGAAGAGCTTTACAGTTTATAAAGCACTTTCAAGAAGATTATTCCATTTACAACCCACAACATTCCTAAAGGGGAAATTGCGCTCAGAGTAGAAAAGTGACTTGCCTAAGATTGTGTTACTAATGTTACTTGACAGAGACGATGGCCAGTCCTGAGATCCGCCATCATTGCTTGCCACCACTCACCAGTTCTGCCGGGACCACCTTTCAGAACAGGTTTGCAGTTCAAATGAGTTCACTTATTGACATAACTTGAAAGTTTTCACAAATTATGCCAAGAGGCTCCCAATTCCTCAGAAAGGCTACTTGGCATGATTATTTTCTGCACTGAGAGACTTTAATGTATATCCTCTTTGGGAAGTAAGCTCTAGAGGTGAAAGCGCACTGACCTGACCTCCAGTGGCAGTTATTGGCTGTGTAGTCTCACACAAACCACTGACACCTTCAGAACTTCAGTTTCCAAGGCAAAAGGACACAGGCTGGGGGTGGGGGGTGTTTGGGGAGAGATTACACCTAAAGGATCAAGCCAAACAATGGGAATTGACTTGAGCATACCTGAAACACTATAGTTTTTTTATGCACTCTTATTGTTAAGAATCACAATGAATGCAGATTGCCCGCGTTATTTGTGTGACTCTGTAACAAGTCAAAGACATTTTTGCCAGAACAGATTGGTGATTGACTGCTGGGAGGTAACGTCGGGGTTTCCAGACCCAAGTTTGCTGTTCCTCCACCTTAGCACTGAAGCCTAGGTGTCTGGCGGTGTCCACTCCGGGCTCAGGACACACGCAGCAGAAATGCCAGCGCGCCCAGCGACAGAGTGCTTTCCAGGCCCACCTGCAGGGGCACCAGCGCCCACTCGCTTTCCCTCCCCGATCCAGGGCGTCAGGAGTGAGGTTGGCTGGGGCCCAGAGGCAGCCTCCGGCCTCGGCCCGATCTCAGGCCTCCCCCAGCCCTCGTCCCACCGCGACCCGGGCTCCAGCACCCGGCCTGGCTCACGGAAGTACCCTGGCCTGCGCCCGCGCTCTTTTTATCCTGCAGAGCCTGAAAGCGATCCCGGGGAGGCTGCAAGCAGCGCCTCGGCAGGTGTTGCTGGAGGACTGCGGACGAGCCCAGGGTCGGTGCCTGGGCCAGCTTCAGAGCTTGGGAAAGGCAGAGGCTTGGACTCCGGACAGCGCACGCAGCCGGAGGAAGCCAGGCGGAGGCGAGGAGGCCAGAAGAGATTTGGAGAGGGGGTGGAAGGCTGGGAGATTTGAGAACAGGGGATCGAGAGCTTGGGCGTGCAATTGGTCCCCAGAGCTCAGAACTGGCGAGGGAGAGGGTGGGGTACAGCGAGGTGAAACTGAAGGATTGAGTAAATAGATGCAAAGGATGAAGCTAAACAGAAAATGGAATGACATCTTTCCGAGAACCTGCGTTGGTAACAATCGAGCTGGGAGATAGTAATGAGAAAGCTGGTGAGGCAAAGGAGAGAAAAATCCAGATTTAAGAGCGAGGCCATGAAACAGTAAAAAATAGACTTTGAACAGAAAGGACAAGAGAGCAAAATGCTTCCGGAACGCAAAATTCAATATAGAAAAAAACATACACACACACACACACACACACACACGTGCGTGTGTGTGTGTGTGTGTGTGTGTGTGTGTGTATCAGAGTAAAGAGAACTTATCCCTGAAACTGGTAAGAGAGAGCAAAGCCACGGAGCATATTGGAAGAACAGAAAGTGAAGAAAGGGGGAAAAGAAAGAAGACAAATTAATACCAGACAAGAAATAGTAAGTTGCTTTTTAATTTCTCTTTCATTAACAAATTACTTCCAAAGTCAATTTTGGCACTAACATTCCTACAAAATCCTTCGCCACATATACCCTGAGATTATAGTATTTTTACTAGATAAAAATGCATCCCAAGAATACACACACATTATTTTATCAGTTGCAAAGATCATATTTTGCTTCCCTAAAAAATCTGTTTAAGTCTTGAAAATTATCCCACCTTTTACAGAATATTTCACTTTTGACCAAAATATCCAAGAACAAACAAACGCTTACTTTTTAGTTGTGTATGGGGAGAGAGACTCTTGGAGAAAACCCAAGTCATTTTAGTAACCCTTTTTTTCCCAAAGCGTCCAGCCAACAATATGTCTTGGAATTCAGAGGCAAGCTGCCCAGACTATAGCACTTTCTGTTACTTGCAGTCAATCATCTGTTAAGGAGAGAGTGGTGAGACTGGAGGCTGCAGTGGAGCCAGCGCCCGGCTTACCTGGTCTATGCAGGTGGTGCTGCTGAAAAGTGTGCTGAAGGGCTCCGTGGCAGAGCAGCATTGCACAAGCACTTATCCATAAATACAGGACCCAGGACATCGCAGAGACCATTGCCATGCTCTAAAGAGAACATTAGACAGGAAAGATTAGCCCCAGCTTCAAGCCCCCAGCTCAGTCAGTTCTACTGATGAGAGAAAGGGGATCTCAGACGTCATGTCCCTTTGCTACTAGAAACAATGACCCAGCAGAGGTCATGTCATGAAGTGGGATTGAGGAAAACACTCCCCAGAAGATCACAATTTCATTTTTGAAAATCCTCGGAGTTTGCTTCTAAAACAAACTCTAAGGACTGCCAAAATAAGAAAAGTTAGTCTATCATTTAGGCAGTTTAAAACATAGTATCCTCACTAAGCATCCTGTTTTAAGCAATTATCTTTAAGTTATAGTTATTCCAGGCATTGGAAAGCTACATACTCCGTTCATTCTGACTTCATTGCAAGTCTGACATAAGCCTGAAAGTAAAGAGTGGATTCTTTTTTTTTAATTCTACAGTCATGAATTTTTAATCACCATGCTATCTTCTAAACTAAGTAATCATTTCTCAGAGCATGTTGTAATCTTCTGATAGAATCAGTCTTTCTGGCTGGACTTAAAATCAGAAGAAATTGTGTTCAACTAGAATGAGTTTCAGATGCAAAATTTATGGTTCTATCATTGAGCAAGCCATGATTTACAATATTGCTTTGCCTCTTAAGATCCCATTGTGGCATTTGTTGTGTAGTGCTGATGAATATGCATAAACAGGTGGTATATATATTTATGGATGAACATACACCTTTTCACAGGTGCTGAAACTTTGACAGTCTTACCTGCGACTGTAAGGATCTTAGAGCTACAAAGGCTCAGCTACACTATATATTGTCCAATTTCTCAAATAGCACCTTATGCTGCATTTCATATTGCCAAATTAATCAACTTTAAACACCACCCTTAGTCAGCCAGTGATATGGAAGCATTTTCTATACAAGAATCCAGTTAACTATGTGCTTTTCTCTTAGATAGGGAGAGCTTTAGAACCAAGATTGTCTCTTCTTTTTTTTTTTCCCCACTGTCAAATGCACTTAAATTATTTCAGCTAAACATTTAAAATCTGCTAATGACCTCCCATTCTGGCTTCTTTATTCATAGGAATTAGTACTCTTTCAAAAACTGTAATATTCAGAAGCAAAAATATACATTATATATGTGTGTGTGCATGCAGGCATAATGCAATATAATTTATGGGTTTTAGGAGAGAGAAGTTGTGTTTAAGAAGGGTTTTAGGACTATAATAGACAAATAGTGACAGCCATAATTAAGTGCAAAGTAGGAAACATTATTTTCAACAGCATGGTACTTTTCATGCCCCAGTCTGTGATTCAGATGGACCATTCACTTTATAATTAGTTTCACTTCATACTGTTTACTTTTATATACAACAGATTTAGCTTCATTGTCTTCAGAACTATCAGTGTAGCATAGATGCATTCTGTTCGGTAGATAAATAGCAACTCCTCTACTGTGAATCCTGAATGAATGCATTTTGGTGCCTTTCAAAATACCCTGAAAATTACAGAAAGACAAAAGACAGGTGATTGTGGCGTGCATTGATTGCTTGTGAATTTCAGTTAAAATGCACTAGGAATTAATCTAAACTTGAAAAAAAGCTTACCACAATCAAAACTTAACAGTTTTTCAGTACCTGCTTTCTTTTGCTTATTTTACCACCCATGTGATCTTAATACTCAAAAAGATTACTGTGACTTGACCTTTGCAGGATTTCACTTTTTTCTTTTTTTTTCATTTAACTTTCTTTAATTCTCAGCATTACTTCCAAGGTCCCTGCATATTGTTCCCATTGCTCTCTCTCTTACTAAAAGGTTGTCTCTATGTTAGTGTTTTCCCCCAAATAATGCACCCAGCCTTACATAGTTCTCTAGAAATGACTGAATAGGTTACCAATCTGCTTTCTGAATTTAAATCCTTAAAAAAGGCTTCTTACCTGAAAAATCCAGCCAAGAGCAGAATACTCTATTAGTGTTCATTGGATAGCTCTAACACTTTCTAAAATCCATCTGTGCCACAATTCAAGATATTTTTTTAAAGAGAGCTTCCCAATAATCTTCTTTATCAGGATTAAAAAATATGTTGTCCTCTTCCGATGCTATTTCCACAATAAAAGAGACATTGGGTTCATTCAGAATGTATTGTCAAAAAAGGAGCCAAGGTTTGAGGGGTGGAAACCTTGTCATTTTCACCTTTAAATCATCCCCTGGCATCGCCTCTGCCTGACGAGACCTTTGAAGTGATGGTGAGATAATGTGCAGTTTCCTGATGAGGATCAGTTTATAGTTAATGATGGACCATCCCCTCTCCACTGCATTCGGGGCAGAGTAAGGCAGCAAAATGTAGGAGCTGGGCTGCTATACGGTGCTGTAAGTAGCAGTAGTCGGTTTCAATACATCCCTTCCTTCTCTGTAAAGTATCACATGTCTTAAAGTGACATTACCCTTATTACAGCTACAGTGAATTGTAGTACCTGCCCACTAACTCTTCCAGAACTCAAGCAGCCTGATAATACTCATATGCTAAAAGAGCAAAAAGGGAAGGATAAACAAAAGTAAAAAACATTCTGCAAAATATTGATAGTGTTAATGGGCATTAGACTTCTAACAGTAAATAGGAAAGTAAAATATGAGCCATTTCTAACCTCTTAATGTTCTTATAACCAGTAATTTAATAAAAAATATTGCTAGGTTTATATAAATTTAAGTCTCTCAATTGTTTTGGCAGCTAAATCTTGGAATATGGTATATCTGGAACACAATATACATGTTTATATGCATGAGCCCAATAAAAACCTGAGTTTTTTTAAAAACATTTTATAACAAATAGAAATGTCATTTTTAGCATTGAAGACTAGGTTTTGACAAAGAAACATGCTGAAAAGATTTAAAAAAATTTTCTCCTCCTCAAATAACATGCTGGGATAGGGAGAGGAAACACTCAGAGCTTCAATATTTTGTTTCTAGTACTATGGTTTGAACACTTTCTTCTTTGGAAATGTAGTGTGTTTGGATTATACCTAAACATCAATAATGCATGTAAGGTGACCTAGTTGTCACGTATATATTGCCCTAGCAATGATTATCAGAAATACTCATTCATTTTTTTCACAAATCACTTACAAAACACCTACTATGCATTAGATGCATGGGGACAAGGCAGAGAACAATATGGATGTGATTATACTGTCTAGTCTTTTGTATTGTTTTCAAAATCAAGTTAGTTTTTATAATTTTCCTGCCTCAAATACTTTTGAAATGCTTCAGAATACTCTCTTGCTTTTCACGGACATATAAAAGTCTGATGCCTCAGTGCATCTTGGGGAGCCATTCTCTTCCTTGTGTTACACAGAAAGAGAGAGTGATGGACCCTTCAGACTCATCAATCTTTCTTACTGGCCATTCACTTTGCACAATGCACACATAATAGCTCTTTGTAACATAATGACTGTTTAGTAAAACTTACCAATAAACATATTTAAACATAACAGTAAATACTAATCTTACAGTTGAAAATAAGCCAGAAACACCAGAGTTCCAGTTGGTATTGCATGTTTCATTTCTTTGGTCCATCATTGTTGTATTTATGAATATATATAGAAAGTTAACACAGACTATGCAACATCAAAATAATAATAGCAGTAGCAGTGGCTAATGTTTATTAAGCCTTCCTCATGTGCTAGCACTACTCTATAGTATGTTTCTTATAAGGTAACTCAATCCTTTTTACTAACCCGATTATTAATCCTATCTACTAACCCTAGATACATATTATTACCTCCATTTCATGAACAGTGAACCTGAGGTGGGACAGGGAGATTAAAAAGTTTGCTCAGGGTAATATACCTACTAAAAATAAAGCAGGTTTCAAACCCCAATGATCTGGCTTAGAAGCCCATCTCTGGCTCGCTCTCTCTCTCTCTCTCTCTTACTCTCTCTCTCATTTTTTAGAGAGAGGGAAAGAGAGAAACATCAATGTAAGAGAAAACATTGATTGACTATCTTCTGTATGTGGCCCTAGTATGGTCTGAACCTGCAACCCAGGCATGTGTCCTGACCAGGAATTGAAGCAGCAGCCTTTCATTTGAGGGTGGATGCCCAACCAACTTTGCTACACTGGCCAGGACAGGAGCCCATCTCTTAAATCCTGGGACAAAACAATTAATAGAAAAAACAAACTCCCAAAGTTAACCATTGCACTTTCTTTTATTTTAAAAATAAAAGAAAATTTTTTATTTTTAAATAAAATTTAATTTTTTATTTTTAAAATAAAAGAAAGTGCAATGGTTAACTTTGGGAGTTTGTCTAAAAAAAACTATTCACTCATTTAAGAGGCAAATATTGAGTCCATTCCAGGCATTTGGAAGATAGAAGTGTGGAGGCTGATCTTTGACCTATGATCATTTTTGGTTTTGTTTCTGCTATGTTAATGCATTGAAGTGAGAAAAAAAGTTTACACTTGCTAATAAAGACAATCATTTTGAAAATCTAACTATTATTTTCTTTATTTCTTGGGATTTAGTTAAGGCTCAACATAGTTACTTATCTAGAATTCAACTCAATTTAACAAACTTGAAACATGTTCTATGTATTATGTTCAAGGCACTCGGGAGTTGTTAAAAAAAAAGACAGGAAGAAAGACTTACCTTTTAAGGTTATCTGAGTTTTTATGTATGTATATATGTATGTGTATAATAAAAGAAGAATATTAACAGTTACATTTTTTCTGTTAAATATCTTGTAACCAATTGTATTGCAGCCAATTATCATTTGTCCTAAAAATACATAGTAATATTTAAGGCAATTTAGTCCATTCTTCCAACTGAAAGTGAAAATACTTTCATACTTTTCAAAGAAGTTTGGGCCTTTCTACCTTCTGGTAACTGTAGAATTGCACTTCTTGATCACATTATGGTGGGGTGGGCCATCAACCTCCAGCCAGTGAGGTGTCAGCAGAACTGATGGCACTGCTTTAAGGCTGGAGCAACATCCTCCACTTCTCCTTTGCCTTTCGAACAGAGACAAGCTGTACTCAGCCTGGCTCAGTAAATGCAAAGAGAGGGGTCCCCCATTTCCCATACTAACCCAAAGTGGATGTACATAATAAATGAGAAATAGTTTGTTTTTAAGCAATTGAGACTTGGAGGCTATTTGTTATTACAGCATAAACAAGTCTGTTCTGACTAATGAAGAGTTTAACCTGTGTTATTCACATATTAAACAAATTTTTATGCTCAATCCACTGTTCTAAGCATTAGAGGAGATATAACAGTAAGTACATCATACCAAGTTCCTACCCTCTCAGAGCCTTCTGCAATAGAAATCCATTGGCGATTTTTTTATCAGAGCAGTGAGAAATCCAAAGCATTGATATTGCAGCTGGAATCCCTTAGAGTCCTTATAAGCTGGGAGTTATAAGTTGATCACTTGTATTGGCCATGATCTGCTCTCCTCAGCCATTTTGTTATATAACACAATATATCAAAAGGCAAATCACTAAAGCACCATTATTTTAGCCCACCCAGTTTCATGAATTTGAAATACCCTATGGAGGTGGGTGTTCCAAGCAGGCCAAACCCCTAAAGGTATACATTTTAAATTCAGTATCTGTGTAAATGCACATTTGCGCAAGAACAAAAAAAAAAAAAAAAAACACAAAATCCTAATAACCAGAACCCACATTTATTCAAGAGAAATGCCCAGTGAAAATCATAGAGATGAAAGCTGAGATACTCATCACACTTAAATAACCAAGTATATTCAGCAAATTACCCTGCATAATAAAAGACAGAAAAATAAGGAATGGGGGATAGAGTATGTAATAGGGTGGAAACTTGGAGGGAAAAAAATGGTGGGGAGCAGAGAGGCAGAGACAGAGAGAAATGAATTAGAAGTTCAGAAAAATAAGCACTGAGGACAGGAGTTTCTACTGGGGATTTCTTGGTGGAAAAACATATCCTGTGGAGTATGACTTCTCCCTGTGTCTCTTCAAATAATAAGGAAAATCTTTAAAAAATGCTCTCATATACTTTGTAGTATTGTTACTTGGGAAGCCCATTGGAGGCCCTGAATTCTGCATTAAGGCCCAAAGTACCACCATAAACCCCTCGTTCCCCTGATTGCCATACTTTTCATTCCTTGGCATCTTTAGTTTAGGAACAATCCACTAATAATTCGGCTAATTTTAATCCACAAATCTGCAAAAAAAATGAAACATGCATGATTTTATGTCTGTGAATATTTCTAATTTGAAAAACAACTGAAGGAATTTAAATAAATTACATCTGGACTGAGAAACATGCCAACTTTCAGTATCATGAAAACTAAAATGGCTTAAATACACACCATTTAAACCAGTTCTAAGTACTTCTTGAAATACGTAGTTTCTTGAAATACGCATTTTGGTTGTGATTTCACAACCAGATGTTTTTTTATTGTTCATTTTAATTGGCTAATGTAAATGGAGGCATGCATAAAAGGATCATGGTTGTGGCACCTTATCTCTAATCTATATGTCTTCAGGAGCACTGAAGCCCAAGTTCTGTTTTGTGCAGTAACTGGGGCTACTCATCACTTGATTAACAAAATCCATTTTAAACCCTTGGTCATGGCATAGCAATAGACCTTTTCTCTTGGCTAAGTAATAATGTTAGCATATAGTTTGCCCATAGCCCAGCTGCATAAATCATTTATGTTATAGTACTTTTTTTCTATAACTCACTTGAGATATTCTCATCTATCATGGAGTCTTACCTAGTATGTGCTCCACATCAGATACACACCAGCATCCCTAGTTTGTCAGTCTTACTTTTGAGACCTAAATAAAGTGTACATACTGCTCACCTTACTTACTTCCTTATTCTGTAACTTGCATTGTTTCAAACTATATTTAAGCTAAAAATTGGAAAAGGATGATGAAGAGAAAGCTGATGAAGTATAACAAGAGAATCTGCATAATAATAATAATAATAAATAATACTGATAATGACTGATGATCATATAATAATGAGTAAGATTTTATTGTATTAATACCTACTTTGGGGGGACTTTTTCTGTGAACCAAGCCCTGGGTGAGCCATTACATTCAGTGTCTCATTCAATACTCACTAAAGTGCTAATAAGTTTGTATTACAGTGATCTCTGTTTTACAGATGTATAATTAAATTTCAGAGGAGCTAAGAGATGGAACTAATGTGACACCTCTAGTAAGGCTGAAGAACTATAATTCAGACTCATCTTTGATTCCCAGAGCTCCACGCTCTCAGCAACCAAATTTCAGGCAAACAAACTAGAAAGAAACAATAAATTTAACATGATACAGATAAAAGGTCAAGTAAGCAAATTAAGAAGAGCCTAATGTGAAATATGAACATAAAATACAAACTGTCAAGTGACATGGAGGAAGTAGTATTTGACTAACCTTCTTAGCAGTAGAAAGGAAGAAGGAAAAAATTATTTTTTTTAATACACAGAATCCACAAGGTAAAAAAAAAATAACTAAAACAAACAAAACCCCCAAAACTTCTGATCAAGAAAAAATAAAAATCATTAACAGTAACAGAGAATGAGCAGAAGCTAAATCATTTTATATTAAGCTGATGATACTCAATGCTATAATTTGGATCTGAATATATAAAACAAATTTTCAGTAAGACAAGATTTTTCTTAGGCTGGAAGAAAAGATAACCTTCATGTAAGAGTTTCATTTTTCACTTCCAGCAGCCTATCTCTACAATTACTTTATCAATTATAATTCCTCATTGCTTATCTTATCTGTCTCCCAGGCAGAAGAAAAAGAAAGAATAAGGTCATTTTTTTGTTCCACTTCTTTCTTTATTCCCTTTTTAAAATAGATAAATAGTTGAGACCATAACAGCTTTACCACCTTCTCTCTAATAAAAGTGATAAATTGTTGTTAGACATCAAGCTGTCACTTAATTACAAGAGTATAAACATATAAGCACATAAAGGTCATGAAAATGACTGCTTTGATGATAATAAAAGCAATAACATGATATCTTTGGTTTATAAAACTCTCAGATTCATAGCTGGATTCATAGTCACTGTCCCCCAGATTCACTCTAAGACATGGCCTCTTCACCACCTGGTTTAAGTCAGAAATGAAGATTCTCTTTGCCACTTTCCTCTCCATGAACTCCCATATCCCATCAGTCACTTACTATTTATTTGACTTCCTGTGCATGCCTTAAATCTGTCCATTCTGTCCCTCTGCATTCAAACACCAGCACCTAGCCCACCGTCATCTCTCACTTGAACTATTACAAAATTTTACTAACTAGTTCACTTGCCTTTGAAAGTGTGCCTCCCACCCATTTCTGCAGCTAGACAGAATGTGTTTGATATGCACGTCCATCATGCCACTGCTGTTATTTAAAAACTTCTCAATGGTTTCCTATTACACTTAAAATAAAGTCCAAATTTATGAACATAGTTGACAGGGCATTGCATGAGCTGTGGCCCCTGTCTACCTTCTAGCCTCATCTCTAATCAATACTGTCATTCTGGGTTCCTACTACAGTCTTTTATTGGGTCCTTGAATGGACCCAAGGAAAGTTTTCCCCAGCAACCCTCTCTAATGCTCCAAACCAGATGAAATCACTGTGGTTTATACTCTTACAGCTCTCAGAATATCATCTGTATAGCCTTAAATATCACTGTAATTTAATTAACTACTTCTGGAATTATTTGTTTGGTATCTGCTTTATCCTCTTACTAGAATCACCATAAGCAAGGAGAACCAGTGTCTTCTTCACTGCTGTACTCAGAATCAAACATATAATATATACTACCTGGTATATAGTAGACTCTCAAATGTTTGTATGTATGAGTGAATAATAATGAATGAACATAAAACATGAGTTTACTATCAAGATGGCATGCATAATGAACTGTTTTTCTAGAAATAAGTAGATTTTGTGGACTCTCCCCCAGTAGCTTTTGCTAGTTTTTTTTGTTTTGTTTTTGTTTTTTGCTAGCCGATAGCATGTATTTTTGAAGTGGCAACACTTATGCAGGTGACCACTTTGTTCTGTGAGTCTATTGCTATGACAGTAAGAAAAGGAATGTGTTGACCAATGCGTTAGTCTAATTGACCAATGCGTTAATTGACCAATGCGTTAGTTTAAACCTATACTTCCTACTACTAAATTTCTGTTGGATTTTTTGCTAGAAGAAAAAAATGAAGCTGTCCTGAATTTTCAGTCCTGGTTTTCAGTATTGATATCCAAATATGATCTGATTGTAGAGCTCACAGCTCAGTCTTGAAGAATAAAAAAAAAAAAACTACAAATGTTAAAAATCAAATGAAAGCACTTAGAATTCCACTATATTGAACCTAGAAGAGACCCCTCCCCCACTGATACCAGTTTCCTCATCTAAGGTCCCTGTCTCTCCTCCCTCTCTCCCTGTCTGCTTCGCTTTCACAATACTATGCAGTAGAACTTTCTGTCATGCTGAAAATGTTCTATATATGTGCGCACCAAATCTAAAGATGATTTCTAGAAATAGAAAATATATAGGAAAATAGAAATACATATATATTTGAATGCATATGTCCCTGGGCCTCCCTCCTTTTATTTCTTTATTTTGTGACTTGGTCGTTGAGGGAGTAAATAGAAGAGCTAAGAGATTGGACTTTAGAGTCAGACCACTTGGGTTCTTGTTTCAACATCAGTTAAAAAATGTATGTCTTGATTTCTTAGAGAGAGAAAGAAAGGGGGGTAGAGACAGAGAAATATTGATTTGTTGTTCCACTTATTTATGCATTCCTTGGTTGATTCTTTTATGTGCTCTGACCAGGAATTGAACCTGCAATCTTGGTGTATCAGGATGATGCTCTAACCAACAGAACCACCCAAGCAGGGCCTACATGAAAGTATTCTTGTTACAATGTATACCAGCATGCCTGGAATATTATGTTTCTATAAACTTTCAAAATTTAATTTTATTTCTATGCCATAACTAAGACTTATCTCTAAATTTTAAGATGTTTTCTTATCTCTTGATGCTTATGCAGATTCAGCTTTTTCTTTCTTTTTGGGGGGGTTGTTCTTACAATTCACATTTTTTTTCAGTGTGTCAAATTAAAAAATAGAATAGAGGTATTTTAAATTATCTCCAAAAGATATTTTTCTTTTTTTAACTTTTTTTATTGTTATTCAAGTACAGTTGTCTCCATTCCCCCCCACACACACCTTTTTCTGTTTGCTGCATCCTTGCTTCCCCTTCCATTTCACTTACCTTTCCTCTTCCTTCTTTCTCCTAAATAAACTCACTTTTCTCAATTTGGTTCAGGTGCTTCATTCTTCATGGAGTTTTTCTTGACCTCCCGAGTCTCGATTAGACAGCCCTTCTCTATACTCTTGTATGATTAAGCATCAACTGTATTTGTGACAGCATCTACTTCTCTGTGCCATATCTAGGTAGCTGTCTCTCCACTAGACTACCTTTCATCTCTTTATCTTCAGGTAAAGCATAGTGTTTTTCAGTTCTTCAAACATGCCCTTCTTGACTACAAGCTTTTGCACATCTGGCTCCTTCTTTCTGGAATATTCTTCTATCCTATTCTATGCCTAAATGGCTCATTCTTATCCCTCTTGTCTCAGAGATACTTTTTCTGACCATATCATTCCCTGTTCGAAAACATCCAATGATGTTTTTCAATGCACAGAAAATAATGTCTCATTTTTCAAAAAAAAACAAAAAAGGTCATGGGACACAGCATAAATATTTGTCTATATTTCTAACCTAAATGTAATTTTATTCCTACACTGATCATGCTCCAATCACTCTGGTATTCTATCAGTAATGTACTCAGGTATTCATTCAGCAAGTATTCATTCAACAAACAAGGTACAGAAAAAAGAACTTAAGAACTCGCCTTGGCTGGTGTAGCTTAGTGGATTGAGCATAGGCTACAAACCAAAGGGTTGCCAGTTCGATTCTCAAGCAAGGCACATGCCTGTGTTGCAGGCCAGGTCCCTAGTGGGGACCTTGTGAGAAGCAACCACACACTGATGTTTCTCTCCCTCTCTTTCTCCTTCCCTTCTCCTTTCTCTAAAAATAAATAAATAAAATATTTTAAAAAATAAATTTAAAAATATTTAAAAAATAGAACTCAAAAACAAGATGATCATTGCCTTGTCTCATACACTTCAAATACTTTCCAGATTCAAGGCCTTTGTGCATACTACAGCTCCTCTTCTATTCATTGCTGTTCACCTACCATCTGGCAATGTATCTGGCACATAGTGGGTGCTCAATCAATATTTATAGAATAGGTGAATAAGTGAGTGTGAGTAAATGAATAAATATAGTCAGTTCTCATTTATTCGTGGTTGAGGTGTTTTATGAATTTGCATCAATATTCTAAGTAAGTGGTTGGCAGTGGGCTGAGCAGGGAGAAGGCTGGGAAGAATTTCAGATGATGTGTCTATAGTGTATGGGTGTTTGTGTGGGAATCTGAGTCTGAGAATGCCTAAATATGCACCTCCAACTATATCCCAGTGCCAGAGAGAGAGACGCTTGCATCGCTTCGTGTTTTCTCTCATCCACTCTTTTGTCCCTTTCTCCTAACACACCATATTGATAGTAGGCCTTCCCCACTCTTGGTTTCCACCCTCACATTCAAGTTTTTTTTATTCTGGGATGCAAAGTATATGGTACCTCTGGGAGTCCCAGTATAGAGTGGAGAATCTGGCAGCTACTTGTTTAGAGTGGAGAAGAACAGAACTTTAAAAGCAAGCCTAAGGGAAGCCCTAGACATCCCTTCATGGAGAGGAAAACTTCCCTGGGGTAGTGTAGATGCCCTACACTTGAGGTACTCAGGCTTGGCTGTGAGTTGCAATAACCTGGGGAGTTTTAAAACTCTAAAGACCCCCACCCCAGATCAATCATATACAGATCTTTGGATGTGGGACTCAGACAGTTTTTCAAAGCTCCACAGGGGGTTCCATTTTGCACCCAAATTTGAAAACCACTGCACTAACACAAAAAATTACTATAGGCCTCTGGTTACTATGGCAACCCCCAATATACCTGTGATTTCTTGTTAAATAGTTGCCAACTAAGATACACATTCTCTATGTTTAACAGATGGACGATTAGTCCTATGTGTATGTCTTCATTAAATGCTCACTATGTGCTTGATGTAATAGTAACTGCCATATAAAACCCTTTTTAAAATCATTTGAAATCATTTAATTTGTTTTTCAACTGTACCACTTCAGGCATTGCATATAATGGTGTAACCAAACAAAGTGGGGCTCGTGCAGGTTGAGCCTTGGTGCGTGACCCAACAATTGGTGTTGGGGTAAATACATTTTTATTTACAAGATTTCAACCTTGGGGGCATAGGGAGACTAAGAGCACTCTTTCTCAGAGCTCTATTCTCCCATGAGACTCAGCACTTCCCTCACTCCCCATCAGGCTATAAGCCAAAACCAAACCCAACAGTTCCCCATCTCCTTATCTGTTCTTAAGCTGGCTGGGCAAACAGTTCTCCATCCCCTCTGGAAGGTACACTCGTGGGTTTCAAAGTTACCATCCTCTCACAGCAGCTTTCTACTTCAGGATCTGGGGTACAGTGTCCTCAGCCTCCATGTAATTGTCCAGGAAAACATGTGCCATGTTGCACTGGATCGTGGTGAAGTGTGAAAGGCACAAGTCCCAAATGAGTGGTCTCTTGGTATGTCCCTCAGAGAAGGAGAAGTCTACAGTCTACAGTCATAGTTCAGCATCCCAGATATATCTTACTAATCTGTTATCTCTCACTAATTCATCAGCTTTGCTGGATCCTCACACAGCTCCATCAATTCTCTCCTTACAACCTTTTCTCCTGTACTGCTGCTACTTCACTACAGACAGCATGCCTGCTGCCTTATTACACCAGGCCACATGGCCGAATCCTCAGAGTAGCATCCTCACTCACTGCAGACAGCATGGCAGAATCTCTCCTGGCTCATGGCTACCTCCTCCTTCTCTCCCCTCATTTCATTAATTCAACTGCATAAGATTATGTGGACCTTAACGTTCAAGGAAATTGTTAGTAAACTTCATGGTTCCTCCTTACATGCCACTTCTTGATTTTTAATCATTTAGCCACATTCCCTCTTGCTGAGCTAACTGTTGATTTTAGGAGTGTCTCCTGTGGATCAAGGTAGCCCCATTCCCTAGCCATGATCAGAGGTGATCACAAAAGTCAATTTGTGCTAATGATATCTGAACACAGATCTGCAAAGGTTTCTTGTTGACCTGGCTGGTGTGGCTCAGTTGGTTGGAGCATTGTTCCATAGACCAAAATATCATGGGTTTGATTTCTAGTCAGGGCACATACCCAGGTTGCCGGTTTGATCCCCAGTCAAGGTGTGTACATGAAGGCAGCCCATCAATGTTTCTCTCTCATGTCAATGTTTCTCTCTCTCTCTCTCCCTCCCTCTCTCTCTAGAAGCAATGAGAAAATGTCCTCAGGTGAGAATTTGAAAAAAGGTCTCTTGTAAAGACACTTCCTAATTTATGTGAAACGGCTTGAGGAAATGATTTTCTCCTGTCATCCAGACCTGAACAAGCAACCAGGTCATTGACTAAAATTATTAAAGGCATTTGGAGAGACCCTGAAGGAGTTCCAACCATAATGTGAAGCTGGTATCATGAAAAACAGTATGAGCAAGTAAGGGAATTGTCTTTTCTGAAGCAAAGCAACCCTAAAGTTCATTGAACACTAGACTTTTCCTGTCATAGGTTAAGGCAGTTTGAGTTGGACTTTCTGTTACTTGCAACCAAAAGCATCCTAATTAATAGAGCATTAAGGGACTGTCCACAACAATCAAAATATAAAACTAAAAATACACGAAAGATTATTTATTACAAATTCTCATTTAAAAAATAATATTAAAACCAAAGAAACCTAGTGACTTGTTTAAGGTAACACATTCCACCTGACCTTATATTATCCAGCACTGGGCCTTGGTCTCAGCTGTCCTGATCACCAGCCCACTCCTTGTCCACTCAACTAAACTATAATTATCTTCACTGTGACCATTCACTTTAATTTTAGAGTGTTGATAAATTACCTGTGATGACCCTAATTTTTTAAATGTCGTTAAATTTCCTTGGAAGGAACTCTCTCTAGAAATAGATATTCTCAACCCTCTCTCAAAAGACATACTCAAAGCCTATAGATATTTGATTTTTAAATGTAGACATTATGAAAGAATATGTAAAACTGTTGAAAATATATATCACACAACCCACCCTCAAAGAAAAACATATTCAAAAGTTTTATCCAGCTAGGCTGCTTCAGTAAATGATGTTGATGAATATATAAAATACTTGAATCTAAAATTAAAAATGCTCCCCCTTCCCCTATATATAGGAACGCTATGTGCCTGAGCCCACTTGCCATCTGTCACCACATTTTCTAAACTTCTCTTCCACCCCCTCCTCTTACACAATCTTATCACATAAAAATATTAGATTTCAGGGATTTGTATAATTTCATTAAATTTTGTGAACCAAATAAGAATAGAGGAAGTATGGGTATATCAGACTGACTCATTTTTGAGTACCCAACCCATAACCATGATAGCCAGTAATGCCCTTTAGGCAGAATTTATGGGGCCAGGAATAACAAAAGTAAGGTTTTTTTTTTTCTTTTTATGGCATTTTATATTAGGAATTTGCAGGTGTTGAAGAGAGGAATTTGGATAGCTTCCAGAGAGTCCTGACTCATCTACTATCACATTATTTTGTTTATTACATTTTGTAAAGTTTCATGAGTTTTCTCAGATTATTAGAAAAAGACTTACCAGCCATTTGAGAATTATCCATGTTGCTGCCTCCCCCCCTACAATTTTGGAAATGATTTTTATCCATCTAAAAATAGGGTGACTCTACTCACCCAAGTGCTTAGGACAGAAACTTAAGAATCTTCCTTGGTTTCTGTTTTTCCTGCATCTCACATACAACCCACCAGAAGTCTTAGCCAGTGCTTTTGTTTTCCAGACCCTGTGGGAGGTCTTTGACAAATAACCAGGGAGATTGGCTGTAAAGTATCAAGTCTACTACACAATAAAGAATTGTTATGGATAGCTCCCTGAACTAGGTTCTTTCCTGCTTCTCTGCATATGTAGGTGAAAGGAGGCTTGTAACAAGCATCCCGTTGTACCTATCAAGCATTCCTCTTTCTCTCAACCTCATGCCGGGTGGTTCTGAAGGGTTCATCAATCATTCTCGGATCACAGGGCTAGTCACATGACATGCCTGACCAATCAGGAATTCCCCTGTTCTGTCAACAGAGATTGGTTCAGGTGTGGGCATATTATGGAAGAGAAGAAAGGGATTTACTTCTACTATAATGTGGACTTCTAGCTCTTGGTGGCTATTTCTATATGCCATAAGTGAAAATAATGTGCCTGTGGCAGCAGATAATACAGGTACATCATGAAGAGAAACATAAAAACTACAATTGAAAAATGTAAAAAGAGAAGGAGGGAGAAAAAGAATAAAGTCTAAATCAGAAGTTGGAAAACTATGGTCTGCCTTTTCTTTTAATAAATTAAGTTTTATTGGAACACAAATACACCCGTCATTTATATATTGCCCATATGTGTTTTCATACTATAGTGATAGAGTTTAGTTGGCACAGACACCACACTTAATTGGATATGTCTAATGAGGACACATGAGGTAGCTTGTCTTCTTCAAAAGTCTTATATATTACTGAAAGGTCAGAAAGGCAAGTACATATTCATAGCACGATAAGAAAATGGAAAAAATAAAATATGGAATAGAAAGACTACATAAGCCTAGTAAAATAGCAATGTTACCAATGGTGGTGATAATGCTCCTGATGGTGGGAGCTACCAATTATTGATCGCATATTATGTTGCTACTTTATGCATATTGTTACTCACCAAACAACTCTGCAAAGTAAATGCATGAGCCAAAATAGGTTAAGTTTTGCTGCAGTAACACACAGTAATATCTCATGCTACATATTCATGATAGATCAGGAGAAGGCTCTGCTTATTATGCAGCCAAGATCCCAGAACGATGGAGTACTTTTCTCAATACATGTGCCCATATTTGCCTCATTGAGAAAAAGGACGTGTAAAATCACACATTGCCTTTCAAAGTTTCTATCTACAAGTGAAACATACTACTACCACCCATATTTCACTAGCCAAAGAAATCACATAACTGAGCCAAAATTAAAAAGCACTGGTAGAATGTAATACTACCATGTGCTCAGAGGGATACAAGCTAGGAATATTTAGAGAATACCAGAAATTTTTAATCTTCACCTTCCCAATGAGGAAATACAGCAAGAGAAGTTAGGAGACTTCCTCAAGGCCACAAGCTAATAAGTAGCAGTGTTTGAATAGAACCTGTCAGTATGACTCTAAATTCTAGTCTTTTATATTGCACTATGTCCATGTCCTTTATCCTCAACTTTGTGTCAGAAATAGAAAACTTTACTAATGAAAGGAATAGCCGGTTTACATGATGGAGGACCAAGAAAGGGATGTAAATATTTAGACTTGATGAGCTTGAAATAGAAGCTCTTTGACCTGTTTATTAAGGACATTTACATTATGTAAGCAGTATTTGAGAAAGATATGGATGGCAGTTTTGACTGGAGAATTGGGCCTAGGACAGGATGATTTGGGAAAAGGGAGGGCAGTCTAGAGGCAGGATTAAGATCATGCAGTTTAAGAAAAAGGATGCACAGAGAGAGAAGGGCAGATGGAAGGCAGAGGAGAGAGAGATTGATAATGTGAGAATGAGTAGATGAAAGAGAGATTTTAGATTAAGACCATTCTTGTTCTTGAATACCTTAAATATAATTCTTTCCTAAAAGGTTCAAGTTCAAATATTTATGAGACAGAGTTACTATTCCTTTTAGAGGCTTGTCAAGTACAAAACAGGAGGAAGAATCTGTTTGTGAGGGGAATTTACAGTATACTTAAAGTTTATTTTAAAAATAAATAGGCCTTGATAGCTAGGGCAATAAACAACAGGCCTCACCAGTAACCTGCTAGGAGCACTCACAGGAAGCATCTGTAGGCTGCCAAGAGCCAGGAATAAGAATGAACAGTTCTTACTGTCAGAGTCACAGGAACATCCACAAACAAAGAGAGTTGGGGTGTGGCATCTCTCAGCCAAGCTACTCAGTCGTGAATGTACTCATAGTTCATGTGGGCTACACCCACACAAGTAAAGTCACATCTGAGTCAAATGTTGCTGGTTCACTTTGCTATGAATTCCAGGTTTGCTTTTAGCCTGAAATGTGACATGGCACACAAAAGTATGTAGAGACCTTTAGAGAAATTTAATACCATAGGAATCTTAAACTTTGCATGACCCCAATAATTAGCAAGTATGTGTGACCAGGTAAGTCTTTATGTTCCCCCCAAATATTTACCTTAATTTTATATGTTTAAATGCACACAAGCATGATTAATATTTATACATGTCAACTATATTCTGGGCATGATTACAGGAGCCAAAGGTACAGACATGAAGAAGAGAAGCAATCTTTACCTTTGCAGAATTTCCTATTTTAGTGCAGGAAAAACATAAGAAAACAAATAAGCAAGGTGGTTAAAAATTGGGATAACTGATACAAAGCTATGAAAATGATGATGTAATAGAAAACCTGGGAACAAGGAGTGGCACTGACTTGAGGGAGTAATCAGGTAGCAGTTTGGAGTGGGTACCTTTCTGTTAGATCTGCAAGGTAATGAGACAAGTGATGACAAAGTGTGATATACATTTGGGCCTGTTTCAATTAATAAAAATTTTTTTCTGGAGATAAAATATAGTACAGCTGGGTTATAAAGCTCATTGGATGAGGATTCAAGAGATCTAAGTCTCTTTTCTACTACTTAATAGCTATATGCCCTTAAGATTGTCACGTAAACTTTGTGAGTCTAGATTTTTTCATGAAATGTGTGGGTTGGGCCAGAGGATCTCTGAGATCTCTTGGCACTAAAAGTTCATATATACTGCTTTCTCTCCTATTTGTACTACATGTGTGTGCATATGAGCATGTGCACAAACACACATTGGACATATAAAAGTCTTCTATTTTCTAATTGTTGTCAGGAATAGACTCAGTGCAAAATAAGAAATGATTATTCAATATGATTTCACTACTAGTGAAAGCCACCTTGTCCACCTTTAGCCTCTTCCAAAAACTATCTTTGCTAAAATACTACATTTGCTATTCCAAAGATATACCTGGGGACAAGTGTGACTATCTTACCTTAGAGGATATACTCACACCCCTCTCTTAAACTACCTGTTGCTCCCCATAGCCTTGGATACTCCCAGTGTATATAACTCTTCATCCAGATCCCCAAATGCATCTCAGTTTAGCTTCATCTGATTGGACCAGAAGAAGGATCAACAATAGGCTGGCCACTGACCTAGGAAATAAGGGGAAAGATGAACCAGGCCAACCAATTTGCTAACAAGGAATTTGGTTTTGGTATTGTGAAACATTTGATGGGTTGGTAGCAAGGCCAAAAATTAGGGACATACAAAAATCTGCTAAAGCATAATGAACACAGAGATTCTGAATGGAGTCTATAGGCTATGTGACCTTTGGAACTCCCAAAGCTGTGCAGATCCAGACTCATCATCCACTTTCATCTCTCATGAGGCTCTAGCATGATGGCATTCCTATTCCTGATTACTATGAAGTTTCTCTGTGTCCTATCAAAACCTCCATTTCTACATGAACTACCTTAACTAGATTTCTTTAAGCCAAATTGTATTCACTAAAAAAACAGGTGACTCATTTAATAAGCTAAACTCCATGGAAATGTTGATGGTGACCAGATTTAGAAAGAGGAGTAATAAAAATGGGGGAAATGTTCTGCTTTCAAGAATAGAGGTCAATGGCCATGAGCACAGGGATGTGAAAGGCCCTTGAAGCAGAATGTGGATTCCAGAAAACATGCTCCAAAATTGGTATGGGAAAATCTAAAATAGGTGACCAAGATGGGAAAATCTGATGTATAATGAGGCTAATTACAATTGTTTAACTATGTAGAAAATAAACAGCCCCCAAATCTCTTAAACATTTGTCTTCCCCTCCTCCCATCTTCTTCCCAGCACAATGCCTAATAAAAAATTAATACTTGTTAGTGGAGGCATGAAATTCTCTTTCAGGAACCACATAGGAAGACATTTTCTCCTATTCATTCTGTAAAAATACATTAGTTTTCCACCCCCATTTAACTCTTTAGAAGTTCTTTTTAATCCTATGGCTTATATTCCTCAACTCAAGGATCACGGGGACAAAATTAAGCTTGTCATTTTTAAGAAAAGGGTAGCATAGAGTGATTGTGCAGTAGTCACTTCCAACTGCCATCTGTGACAAGTCTGTAAAACATTTCATTTGCATAATATATGGGAACTTTATTAAAATACAGCACACTGTTACAAGAAGTGGAAAAATTCTAAGGCAAATTATGTCTCTTCATAAAACTGTCCCCATTGCACTGGCAACAAAACGAAGTTGTTCTGTATTGCTTTAAATTAAAAAAAAAATATGCTTCTCAAGGAATTATTGATAGACACTAAGCCTGGTTTCATGCAATGCTGTAGACTTGTTGAGAAGTTAGAACAAGAGTGAGGCTGGGAAGAGGCCATTAGCAAAAAGGTGCCTGTTTAGATTGAACATCTTCTCTGTTCTGTCTTAGCAAGGAGAGAAGAGCAATTGGTTTATTAAAGCAGGCTCCTCATACCATCCATAATGTAGACCTACATATCTGACATGAAAAGGCCACTTTTCATGTTCCCAGGATAGAAGAATGTATATCAATACTTCACCTGTAAGCAAAGATCTTTATGTTTAGTCAGAAGTGGGCCAGCAAGCTGATATCTTGACAGCACTCTGGAAAATTTAGGAAAAGAGGGTGGAGGGGCCTTGGATTCTTAGTCATTCTCTGCCTCAGTCCCTGAAACATTGATGATGTTCTAGCTCTAAAGAAGTACAGTTGTTTGTCTAGGTCCAGAATTTTTAAAAACATGCTATCATTCTCACAGCTTCAAACTTGATTGTGGCTATAGATTGAGGTTTTGAAAAACCACCAGGTGAAGTTGGAGGCAAGATAGGTGGGAGCTGAGTCCACTTCCCCCTGCCCAAGGGTAAAACACCTAGCCGATCTTCTGAGGAACAGAGTGAACAGCCAACAGTATTCCAGCATATAAAAAGATTGGAGACCAAAAATTATAGGGGACATTGAATAATCAGATGGTAAGGAGAGTGCTTTGGGACTGTAGAAATTCTTTTCACACACATGGAGAAATACTGCCCCAGGAATCCACACGTATTGAGCATGGCTCCACATGAAGAACTACTCCTGTGGGGGCTGGCATAATCCATAACCGTGGAAAAGAATCTCTTAAGAAAAAAAGGGGAGGTGTGGCTAGAATTCTTTGCACACGCATAGAGAAATGCTGTCCCGGGAGACCACGCGTGTTGAGCAAAGCTCTGCGTGAAAAACACTCCCATGTGGGCCAGCACAAAATCCATGTCAGTGGAAAAAGAATTCTCTAATGGGAATTTGGCTAAAACGTTTCTTAAAAAATTCACTGCCTTGCTGGGTCTCTCTCTCCCGGAGTCAAGAGACTTAAGTTAATGAATCCATGAAATTCTTCTCTGCCTCAATGTTTTATGGTCCTGAGAGTTAATAGCCCTAGTTAACTTACCCTCAATTTACTTGTCTCCTGTTTAATGTACTACCCTGGTCCTGTCTGCTACTGGACCTGAATTTACAACCTAATGCTCTGTACCCCAAATGTTTACCCTACTGAGTAAACCTACCCCTTATCTATTCCCTTCCCATATATCCTCATGACCTCGCTGAAAACCCCTGATTCTGGCATGAGTTCATGAATAATCAATCCAATGTAAATGTGTCCTAAAACTTCTAATAAAAAGCCCGGCTAAGCTAGGCATGGAGCTTTTCCAAGATGGAGGGAAAGACCCGTGGCAACCGGACTCCTTTCTCCAAGCGTGTCTCTGGGTGAGATTGATTCACACGATCGGTAGCGGTCCCCCACGAATTTTGCGGGATGAAACCTGCAACATGGGACAATAAGGTCCCCCAGACCAATGTGGGGACTAGGGTGGCTGCAGCCCCAGGACTAGCACCCACCAGGTCTGCTGCAAGACTCTTGGTAGAGAGCCAGGGTGGGCTGAGTGAGAGGCCAGGTGCCTGTTTGGACTGACGGGCTTGAATAAGAGGACTTATTCAAAAAGAAAAAGAGAAAAAAAGAGGCACATTGCAGCTGTTTGGGGAATTTTCCACAGCAGCCTCCCACCTCCTGCACCCCTTCCCCCTGCAGCCCAGGAGGTGGTGCACACTGGTCCATGGAGTTCACACCGGAGGCAATGGGGACAGAGTGCCTCCCACCCAGCCCCTGTTCCTGAAGCTCTGCAGGGCAAACTGGTTCTATAAGGAAAAGGCAGAAACACCTCAGAAAGGGGAGCTACAGTCTGTGGAAAGACTTGACTCAGTGGGCTAAACTACCCTGAAGGGGTGCTGAGAGTCCCAAGCATCTAGGCCAGCAAAGAGCAAGAAGGCAGTGTGTGAGATTGCCCTAATTGGTGCACCTAAAGGACAGAACAACTGGTGGACTAAAGACCTAGGCTGGGCGCAGAAGGGCAGAAGATTAGGAACTGGGCTGGAGGCTGGACAACAGTGAAGAATGCTGCTCAGGAAGGGAGAAAAGCCAAACCAATACCCCCCCAGCCAGGAAGACCAGCAGAACAAGCTTGACTGGATTAAAGCCAACAGAAGGCTGTTTTCTTTTTTTAATTCGTTCTTCCTTTCTGTCATTCTTTCTTTTTTTATTCCTTCTTCCTTCCTTCTTTTATTTATATATATTCTGTTTTCTTTTTCTTTTTTTT
>PVJI01015595.1:0-40672 GCA_004026765.1 Micronycteris hirsuta
AAGTTTGATTTCTCTCTCCCACTATTGCTACCTCTCCATTGCTTTGTTTCTCTTCATAGCAAAACATCTGCGTTATCCATACTTGTCTCTAATTCTTCACCTAACCAACCATTTTTCAATCCCCATCAACCTGGCTGATGATGCCCTCGTAAAATTCACCAAAGAATGCTATGCTGCCAAATCCAATGCCCCCTCCTCTACTCTTGGCTGACTTTACTCCTTAGGAAAGTAAGACAAACCTTTCTCTACTGCCTTCTGCCTCACTGTTCCTCCCCTCAGTCCCTCTTGCCAGTGTCTGCATTTCTATAAAGCCTCTAAGTGTTAGAAAGCCCCTGGGCTTGGTCCTGGGCCCCTTTCTACAGCTATACTCACTCCTGTGAGAATCTCATTCAGCTTGGTGGCTATAAACCCCATCTCTGTACTGAAAGTTCCCCAAATCATATCTGAGGGCTTGACTCTTCTTTGAGTTTGACTCATAGGACAGGGGTCAGACCTAAATGAATCTCTCTACATGCATCATTAATAAGCACAAATCAGAGTTTACTATGCTCAAAATAGAGCTCTTTATTTTCCCAAATGCCAGCCCATTTATCCTCTTATCTTTCTTGTCTCAATAAACGATAGCATCTTCTAATCAATCAGTTGCTCAGACTAAAACCCTGGGAGTAATTCTTAATTTCTTTCTTTTTCTTAACCCCATCCCCCACAGCCAATATCTTATCAAAGTCTGCCAGTTCCCTCTCTAAAATATATATTTTTTTCTACCTTCACTTGCCCAAGCCACATTTATCTCTTGCCTGGGGGTAACTCAACAGCCCCTTAACTGGTTTCCCTGCCTCAATTCCCCTCCAACCCATTCTCCACACAACAACCAAAAAAATCCTTTGAAAATCCAAATCAGATCATTATTTCCATCAGTGCCTCATCAGTGGTATATTGTAAGGAAACAATAAATATTTGTTAAAAGACAGAATGAATGAATAGATGGATGATTGAAAACGATAGATGGAGATCGGCTCACGGTTCAGAGCTTGAATTGAAACCTGAGTCTCTGACTTTGTCATGACAGACACCTTTACCTAGCATTGGGCATGACGCCAGCAGCCCTTACTCTTCTGCATGTGTTGCTGAGAACAAGCAACCATGCTCTGCCAAATTTCCAAACAGATTTTATAAAATAGCTATATTTTGTGCATAGTGGTACCACAATCAAATTTCTTAGAGTTTTTTTCATTTCATTTAATTTTGAAGGCAAAGGAGCTAAACTAAAGTGGGTGAATGTTTTCATAAGTTTCTAAGTTCTCTGCTAAATGTATAATTTACAAAGATCCAAGAATATTGACCAAAATCATATGCATGGGGCATTCTGCCAAGAATTAGCATAACAGACATTTTTTATCACCCACTAACCATGGGACCTTCATTCAGCACACAATTTTACCTTTCTATGACTCAGTTAATCTGTAAAATGGAAATAATAACAGCATTTACCTCCTAGGGATGATGGAAGGTTAAGAGCGAATACAGGTAAAGTACATACGACAACACCTAACTATTAGTTGCAACTATTATTAACTACAATTATATTGCAAATGTGCCTAGATTATTTTTTTGTGGTGCATGTTTTGATCAATAAAGAGAATTCTAGGAAACCCTATTATTACCCTTAAACTGGAGGTTTTCTGGCAAGTCAACAGTTGAATGGATATCTCACCCTTTGGTGATTATAGGCAGAGTCTGTGCCTCAGCTCTCTTTTACCACTTTAAAAACTTGCACCTAGCAAGGAGTCAACATGCACGTGATTTAAAAAAATGGCTTCTCGGGCAATTTCATCTCAGTGACTAAACAGATTCCTAACACAGTGAAAACGAGGAAAGGAGGCATCTGGGGCTTCCAAACAGACAGCTTGCTGAGCCACGGCGATGGATTGGCACACATGGAACACATATGCCAAGTGCCTGCCAGGGACTTACACGGCCATAAGGACTGGGCTGGAGCGGGGAGCAGGCTTAGGCGGGAAAAGGTAGTTTAAGGAGAGTCTGTAACCAAAGCCGTCAGAAGAGAAGGGACCTACAGTCTGTAGGACTTCTATCTGGAATCTAGACATGAATGACATTCTCAGTTTCTCCTGAAGTGCCAATAAAATGAGGTGGCTTTTACTTGCTGCCATGGGGACAGAGGGAACATATGCACTGGGAGTTAAACCAGAGGACAAAGAAATGCAGGATCAGGAAGGGATGTTAATATCACAGGAGCCGACTCTCGGTTTCGGAGAGCCAAATTTCCCTCTGGCCTGGAAATTCAGGTCAGTAAATATATA
The DNA here is from genome assembly GCA_004026765.1 of Micronycteris hirsuta. Classification (NCBI taxonomy): domain Eukaryota; kingdom Metazoa; phylum Chordata; class Mammalia; order Chiroptera; family Phyllostomidae; genus Micronycteris; species Micronycteris hirsuta. The sequence goes on from PVJI01015595.1 coordinate 2,322, forward strand.
TTGAGCACTGGTGGTTGCATGTACACAGCAGAGAATTCAATTCAGTGCAACCAACCACATGCCTTCTAGTTCAGGGCACTGTGGAAGGGACGGTGAGGAGGGACGTGGTGTTCTGGGAACTCCTTTTGAATCAGCTCTTGTCCATTCTGGATCTTCTGCAGATGGAGGCTTCTCTGTGCCCACAAAATCAGAAGTCAGGTGCACATAGGACTTCCTTGTCTGCTCGAAGCTACATTAAGTGATTTTAGCCTATCCCACCACTATTCTGTTAATGACTCAATAGAGCTTTTGCTTTTCAATCTGAAACACTGTGATATCACACGTCTTCGCATCCCAGCTACTTCTTGGATGGTATTTTTGAACAGCAACCGGTATTTCCATTTCCTGGGTTGAATGTGATGGAGGAAGCACAGGAGCAGTTCTTACGTGTTCTTCAAAGCTCCCAAAATTTCCAGACCACTCTTCAGGTCTCACAACACACGGAGAATGGATGTGTTCTCCATTGGAGGTGGAATGTATGCATATTTGACCTGTGATGGAGTGTTAGCTGATGGTTGGGTTCGGAATGACTTGGGACAGAGAAAATGCTCACCAAAGCCATTATGCTCAACAGCGTGGGAAATCAGGGACTGCACTCCTCCAGCCCGTAGTTTAATCTGATGGTGGAGTCTTCAGCAGGCACTAAAGCTGCCCCCAAAGGACTCATAAGGTGGCAGAGGTGATCCCTGGTCATGGGAACAGGAGACAGGCATGGACACAATGAGGAGGAAAAAGAAAGTAGTGTCTAATGAAGCTATAGAATATGTGACGGGATTAGATACTGATAGGAATTCATATGAGGGAAAAACTCACTGTGGACTTAGCTAAGAACAGATTCACCCAACCAAGGGTCAGCTTTGAATGAGTGCAGCTGCACGTAAGTCTCTTACAGAACTGTGGGCTTAGAGACCATTGAGGGGACAGGTATAACCGGGGCGTGATTTCCACCTGCTATTAGGGAGGAAGGTGTTGGAAAGAATTGTCACCTCTTTTTGGAGAATGGGCTCCTGAAAACTCAGCATAGCTCACCATTTTTCTGAGATTTCAAAGGTCAAGACCTCAGGTTCTCATGAGGCCTTAGTAGGTGGTCCCCCACTGTCTGTCGAATTTGTAGAAACTTCTGAGCCACGAGCAATCCCTGACCAAAGCATCTTTTCTCAGGTGTGGTCTCAGTACTAACCAATGAGAATAAAAACCTATAGCTGAATTTCCAAATCAGAATGAGGTGACTATACCAAACTCAGAAATGCAAATGGAACTGCAGAACCTTAACTAAACTTCCAAATGTTATTGAGTTATTTTACAAACATAAGTTAATCATGTAAAACTACTCAGCTTATGAATGTTTTATCATTATTGATTATAGTAGGAGCCTTGAAAATTGTTCCAAGTACATTTCCATGTTTTCAAAAAATATGTTTATAAATTTTAGAAATAGAGGAAGGAAGAGAGAGAGAGAGAGAAACATCAGTTGGTTGCCTCTCATATGCACGCTGACTGGGGATCAAACCTGCAGCCTAGGTATGTGCCCTGACCGGGAATCGAACCCCCACACTTCTGGTGTACGAGATGACACTCCAACCAACTAAGCCACTCAGCCAGGGCTACATGTTGTTGTTTTACACTCCTATTTTTCAAACTTGCACCACTATAATATTGACTTGTGTCAATTAAGAAAAGAAAAAAATAAGAAGCCTTATGGAGAAGGTTAATTTCAAAGATAAGCATAATTTGCATTTGGTGACAAATACAAGCAGAGTAAAGGTGAATCAGAAACTCTCTCAGTAATGTCTTCCCAAACTGAGTACGAACAGTCTTTACTTAGGCATCATTATAGGAGATTCGCTTAAGGGAACCATCGTGGGGTGTAGACTCGTCAGTTCTCAGGTTGGCAGGTTGGCATTTGCCTTTCATCAGCTTTGCTTTGTGAGTAATTAAATTCACTCCTCAGCCCTTTGTTGAATGTAACAGCCTCAGATCAAGGGCCGCCTGCTCAGCTCAGTGGGTGTGTGGGGGCTGAGCGGAGCGGGTTCCCTGGGGAAAGCACAAATCTGGCTTCACAGGGAAGCACAGACCCATCCTCAAGCTGGCCAGGATGAGTGATGAACTCCTGCCTCTGCGCCCTCCAACTCGGAACCACAGGGAGGGTTTAGATTTAACTCATCCAATATTTGTAAGTGTTGGCATTTTTGTCTGAGAAGTCCTTTAAATGAGAATTTCCCTGGGAGGCTAGGGGTAGAGATGGGGGTAGTTTTTAGGTCATATGCCCCAAGGAAAGACTCACTGAGCAGGGAAACCCGTGCCAGCCCTAGTCAGGCCCAGCACGGCGGCTCCTCCATCACGTAAATCCTGCTGTGGCTTGTGTCCTCAGGCAGCATCTACGGAGTGAGCTCTCTCCTCCTACCCCCATCTCCCTCCTCTCCGTCCATTCCTTTCTTGACAGCATGTTCCCATTCATAAAATGTTTATTTTTGGAAAAATGTTTAAAAATTCCTATCATGTGCCAGGTACTGTGTTAAATACTTTATACAGATTATCTCATTTGTGTTTAGAACAACACTACACAGTAGCTACTGTTATCAACCCACTGGAGAAATCAGGAGATGGGGACTCTGAGAGGTCAAGCAACTCACAGAAGTCACCCAAGTGGCAGAGCCAGGAACACATTCCTACTCTAAAATCTGATTTTAGCCTGCATCCTATGCTTACATTGAAAAGATCACACACACACACACACACACACACACACACCATACAAATCACCTGTGATCTCATCACTTAACGGTAACCCCTATTAAAACTTAGAGTAGATTTTTTCACATACATAAAACTAGGTTGTCCTTGAACGAAAGTGAAATACTGCAATGGTTCTCTGCTGTCTTTCACTTAGCCATGTCCTTTGAATGTTTCTTCCATGTCAGTGACTATTCCCCCTGAACTTGATTTCTGGAGGGTGACTGGCATTCCATCATGAGGATGTCCTAGTGTTTACACACCCAAGCCCTCTCTCCACTTAGGAAGTGTGCTGCATGTACACGTGTGTACAGAATCCTTGGCAACCTAACTCTGAGCAGCCACAGGAGGTAAAGGCCTGAAGATACAGGGTTGGCAGCAGCAGGACCCCATCCCACATGAATCCTGTCTCAGCAGAATTTAGGGTCACCTGATGGCACAAATCCCACAGTGACACACAGCACCTCTGGCCTCGCTGCCTCTTATGCATGTGCTATAGTTATGATTAAAGTGCTTACTGAACTGTGACTGTCTTTGTTTCTATATAATTATGTGTTTATTATGCAGTTACTTTATATTTATTCATTATTTTACATTTTGTTATGTTTTGCATGTAGCCTTTCCTCAGGAGGAACCATACTGAGTTTATGAGTTTCCTTAATAATTCTACAAAAGCATGCACTTCCATACTCCCTCACACCCCTTATCCAAGGAGAGATGAAAAACAGTCAGCCAAATGATGATCGGGATAGTCAAACAGGAGTACCTGACTGTCTGTGGAGAAGGAATCACTTAGTACCCTTGCCTAGTCTGGGCTAATTAGCCTTCGGAATGAATGGAGCAGCCGGAACACCTCAGCGAACCACACTCGCTCTTCTAAGTTCCGGTCCCAACCCCATCCTCCAACTGGGCAAATGGCCACAGGAAAAAAGGACATTCAAAATAATGTTCCCATCTCCGATTTCCACGGGAGCTTATTAAAGAAGCAGAAATGCCAACCAAAGTCATTTAAATCATGTCAACCCTTCAAAGGCCATTTTTACTATTTTCTATCAGAAGAAAGGTGGTATGTAAATTTCTATGAAAATTAGTATTTACATAACATTTACATTTTCCAAGGCTTGTAGCATCATTTACTGATTAGCATAACATTCGAGAAGCATCATAAGCTTTAAGTAAGGGCAATTCCTTTCTAGTATAGTTTCTTGGTGCAGAGAAAGTTACCCCTCATTACCATCCAGGTCCTAATCTTGTCGCACCAAACTCTTTAGCTCTTCTAAATATTCTGATTCTAAATTTAGCAACTTGCCACCTGCCTAAGTCCCTTCCATAGAAACACAGAATGCCCGGTGTTACAAAAATGAAGACTTGAGCTGAAATGGGAAAAATCTGAAATCCATTCTCTGTGATGCCTCACACACACAAAGCACCCAGGCTGTTTATTCAACAGACATTAATTCACTGCCTGCATGAGCCAGGCATCAGGTCTCCATTCCACCCTCACCGGGGTTAAAACCTGGAAGTAGAAATGTACACTCAGGGCAGATGCTGTGAAAGAGGGAAGCCCTGGGGGCTGATGGGAGGGGGCAAGACTCAGATTGGAGGGGTGCAGGGGAGAGCTTCCTGGGAAACCCTGATGAGGGGTTTGGAGTTTCTTTTTTCCCCCACAAGTTGCCAACAGCACTACAGCACTTTATTTTCTTAATTTCATTATTGCTCTAAAAAAAAAAATCAATGCGTCTGCAGAGTGGCCATTTTCCCCCAGACTTACTTCAAGATTTAATCCTTCTGCTCTTGTCTTAATAAAAGTCTTAGTGTCAATTATGATGAGTGATCGACCTATGAATCATTACGTACAACACAGTGATTGCATTTTTGCGAGCACTGAAAATATTTAATATAAAACTTCTTACTTCCAACTTTTTGCACTCCTCCGAAATGAAGGGTCAAAATACTTAGATTTTTTTAAGGATTTTTATTTATTTATTTTTGAGTGAGGGGAAGGGAGGGAGAAACAGAGGGAGAGAAACCTTGATTGGTTGCTTCTCGTAAGCACCGTGACTGGGGATGGAACCTGACAACTGAGGGCATCCAACCAGCTAACTGAGCCACACCGGTTGGGGTAAAATACTTAGATTCTGTAATCAGAAAAAAAAATCTATCTTCCCAAGCTGAGGCTTTTCATTTCGGCTTCAGCCAGGAAGGAGGCTTTGCTTCTGTTACAAACCCTTGAAGGGCTTACTCTGGAAACACGGGGAGACCCTTGATCACAGAGGCGCTACAGCTGGTGCCGCTATAATTTGCAACCAGCTATTACTTCATGGCTTATACTAAAGAGATGATTCATGCTCACTTTTTTCCTTTAAAATATCCTCCTTGGAAACCATTATTACTCCTGTAGACACATACCCTACTTACATCTCTTCCTGTAAAAATTACGTATAATCACGATTATCTCTATTTCTTTGCTAAGTTCAACTACCAGTATACATTAGTCTCATCACTTTACTAGCTAACGCTTGACCTGACAGTATTATACTGTCCAGAGTCAATTCTCAGTAAAGAGAAGTAGGAGCAAGTCTTACAAGTAAGGTCATGTAGGCAGCATGTCAACATCATCTTGAATGTGTTCATTACACGTGACAACTAAATTACTAGAATTTACTTCCAGAACTAAGGTGAGGGTAAAACTTGCAAAGCTGAAGACTGAGCCCTGATTCTGGTAACACAAAGTTTTCTTCTGTCATGTACATTATGAACCTACTCAGTGGCTGCCCATCAAGACTTAAAATTAGGCCAAGAGAATAACAAGGGGAAACAAAGCCATTTCTTTCAAATTCATCAGATAATATTTATCGTGTGCCCAGAGGCCATACATTACTCCTCTGACATTCCTATCTGTAACAACAGCACTTTCTAGAACTCTAAACGGCCTCAGATATCTGCCCCAACCAGTTTATACCTGTGAAATATAAACTGTTAGTCATGTATTCTAAATGCATACATTCAAAGTTACCTTTTTAAAGTAAATTGGAAAGTAAGGAAACCTAAAAAAAATACATACTGTTATCACACTCTCATATAAACATTCTAATTCTGTGGGGGTATATATATAGAGAACAGGTAATCAAAATTTAAATAAGAAGGTAAAAAAAATCAGGAAATGTGGATTTTTACCAAAGAAACTACAATAACAGTCCCAGCTACAACTATAAACAGGCTCACTGATATGATAATTTGCCTCAGTTTCAGAAAAAAAACAAAACAAACCCACAATAAAACCCACCAAAACCTAGAGTATGTGGCAATCATTAATATATTTCTAGGGAAATTGTGTCATGCCTTATAAACTCCTGGGGTATCTTTTCTAAGCTGTCATTTAAGTTCCAGATTGCCTTTTACTTTTTTTAAAAAAGAAGTTTGTCTCTCATCTGCACTATTATTTAAATTATATTTAGATCATATTTTAATTGAGTGATTTATCTATTTTTTTACTTAACTTTGCCCTGAGTATTACTATCCACGACAATGGCTCTGATATGCTAGTTACTTTAGCCTAACACATACTAAAAGAATCCATTTTAAAAATCCAGGAAGACCTGAAATCATCTAACACACCGTCAGTGACACACGAGCCTTATGTGGGAACATACTACTAAAGGTCACGGCGAGCCACTGGCTCATGTCATGTCAAGGAAGGGGCAGGGGACACTGCTGATTTGGGTGGGCACCATTCTTCTAAATGAATGAAACAAGGCAGCCACAGACTGAAGTGACGCTAATGCTCTGGTGGCCTAGGAAGCAAGCCCAAGGGCATCTTTCTGACTTCTCCGTCTGAGAGGTGTGGCGAGGGCAGTGGGAGGAACCACGAAGGGCCCGGGGCCTCACCCCACCTGAGGAGGGCGCTGTGGCTCTGCGGGGAGGGGCCGCCCCACCTCACCAGCCTGCCTGGCCCTCACTGGGCCCATACCTGCACTCAACTTTGCCATTTCCAGGGAAGCCTCGCTCCCCTCCGCCTCCCCCCCGTGGATATCTGACCAGCTTCATGTGCAGTAACTTGCTCGCAGCTGAAGCTGCTCATGGCTGCCTGGTGCTTATCTCTCCTTTGGGGACTACTTCAGGACAAACCTTCCTGGAACCTCACCAAAAGACTAGAATCTCTCTCTAAAAATATTAAAAAATAACCTTATAGCAAGGTCTTCAAACACAGATTTAAACTTTTCATAAAAATTATTTCTAAAATCACTTATTATTTAGTATGTCTCTGTCAGAGGATAAGGCAGAGACATACAACTGTATTTATATATATTACTGTACATACATATGCATATTAGTAAAAGCCAGATAGGCCTATCATCAGTACCTGGGAAATAGCTGTGAGAAATTAGGGTCCTGTTTATTGCTCCGTGATTATAAAGGAAATCAATTGTTGTCTTATTTTGATAAGAACTTGAGCCTAAGTTATACTAATATATACATAAGCTTGTGATAGCCAAACACTTCCTTTCTGTGAGAAGCAATGACTGCAATGAAGTTTTAATTTGTAGCTCACATCTCACAACAGAAATGTAAGCCATGCCTTTATCATAAATTCATTAATAGCAATTTCCTATCTACAGCAGCCAAATCTTCAGCAGCACCTAAGAAAGGCTGTGATGGCCCCTTGTGTTCCCCAGTTTTAACTTCGGTTGAGTTAAGAAGGTTGAGGATGAGTTACGGCAAAGAGGCAAAGAACAGATTTGCGGACGGACAGTCAGGAAGTCACAGAACTCTTCTGCTCCCCCGCCCCCTTCCTAACTCCTCCGCGTCCCAGATAATTCAGCCTAAAGGACACGCAAATAGTTTCCACGAGAACACTTATCTGCAAATTCTGGTACCCAGAGTTAACTGAAAGGAATCCACTTTCAGAGACATGTCAGATGACAAAGTTTCAGATAGTGGGAACCCAATTTCATATTTTTTAAACAGGAAAAGTAATAATACATTTCTGATCCAGGTGGATTGTATCTGTCAATGCACTAAACTGGGTGATTTCTAGTTTTCCAAAAATAGCACGCTGCGCTCCAGTAGCAGAGTGAAGCTTTTCAGATCTAGCTGTTTCTCGTAAGTTTTCTTTATTGTCCTATGCATAGAAAAATAATATGCATGGTCATAAGTATGTGTGCCTATAATAATAAAGGTATAATATTAACATTATATAATATAATATGTAGGGACAATGATGAGTGAAATGCTCAGCATGTTTAAACTGCTCCAAGATGAGGTATAAGGACATCAGATGAGAGGTCACTACTGAGGCCAATGCCTTGTCCTCCCCTGGGGATGTCCGGCAACTTGACTATTTTTCATTGGCTCACACGTGCCAATTCCTTTCAGAGGCTTACCATTTGGATTGTAAATTCTGGGTAAAAATTTTTATAATATTTATAATCAGTAAATATATTTGGAAATGAGAGTTCCATTAGCGAAGATTACAACAAAATCAAGAAAGTGATTTTAGAATTACTCTGTTTTCAGGGGATTGTGAGCCACACTGCAAAGGGGCTGAAAAAGGATGTTCTCTTGTGAAATTATCTTAAAAGTTGTGAATCAGGAAGTTTCCCAGACTCAAACATCTGACTATACCTTTCTGAATTCTATGCAGCAGGAGGACAATTTCCATTTGATGAGCAAGAGAGAAACAATTCCAGTGTTTGTTCTGCCCAGTAAAGTCTCTTTTCTCCAATCACATCATCGAAGTGCTCAGAGAGGGCAAGATTCTTCTGTCTAGTTACTTATTGCTGAATGGTCGGGAGATTATTTCACATAAACTATTATGCAACACTATTAAAATCCTAGTAGTACTGATTGATTAGTTCTTTCATCTACAGACTTTACTCAGACCATTTTTCAAAGGAGAAACAAGAAGTATACTAAGTGAAAAGTATTAATTATCAAAAAATTATATATTAAATGCATTAAAGGTATCCTAATGGAATACCCAGTGGTAGAGTAGCATATCAACCTTGGCCTTACCCTTTAATTTCAAGGCTTCTAATACCTTTGAATCAGCTGTTACATCACTCACTAGCTTGATTTCAATATTTTGCGAAGTCAGTTGCAGCAACTTTTCGAAAAGACGTTGACCCTAGAAAAAATAGTCAGAGACAAAGAAAGTCAGAAAACCAAAAGAGATGTTGCTTTAAATAGGCATAAATAAACGTATTAAAAATGAAAACTACTTATTCAAATTTTAAAAGGAAAGCACCTCAGCAATTGGTATTCTTGCACATTCTCTCAGAGTTTGTATAGAATAGTAACACGAACACAGATTACAGTCTGTTATATTTTTTGAGTACTGCCTTGTGCAATTCAATAATTATTGTAATAATAATTTCAATGCTACAGTGCACTTTTCCCCTTGTTTTACTGGTTCAAGCACTCAGAGGTTTTCTACACACGAAGAGATAGCAGAGAATATTAAACAGCTGTGTTTGGGCCCCAAGAGACTGGTTCCAGCTGGTTTTCCAGTTTACAGATGGTTTTCTTAATCCTCGTAATCTCCAGTTTCTTCCCTCAGTAAAATGTAGACATCTGTATTCCCTGTAAAAGGTCTTTGTGAGAATTAAAGGCGTTAGTAGCAGGTAAGTATCCTTTAAGTGTTAGCTCTTGGGGCAGAATCACGGCTACTTATCAGTGACTTGCCTGAGTTTACCATCTCGTTTAAAATTTGTTTCATTGAATTCAATTAATGTTCTGCCTAGAAATCTACAATTATTAGCACAGCCTACAAACAACCAAAATAAAACCAAGTAAAAAAGATTTTTTGAAAAAGCATTTTAACAAGCATATACATATCATGGTAAGTTTTAGCCTCAGGGAGAACCTGGGGAGTGGCAGTACGTCGTCATGACCTGACCTCATGCGGGGGGACTGCAACATCAACCCGTTCATTTTCCCCTGTGTGTTTATATGAACTCCTTCTCTGGATCATAAAAGGGAACTGGTTTTCTTTCATCGATTTCTCAGGATTTTTGTTATTCCGCCATAAACTCAAATACCTTCAGGGGCCAGACAGGCCAAGTAGGCCTTGGTTTTAACGGTCCCCAAGAGGCAAAGTGCTATCTTACTTTGAGAAGCAGGGACTGTTGGTAGGGGTTGTACAGAAAGGACTTGGACACTGAGAAGAGGGAATGGAGGAATGTGGAGGAAGAGGTTCCAGCAATTCAGTCTTAGCAAAGAGAGAAGTCAAGATGCAAACCCTAAGGCTTTGGAGCACGCAGGAAAACCTAAGGGTTACAAGGCTTTAGGATGACGGATAAATGGAAGAGATAGAACAGGTAACTAACAGGCACATTGGAAGAGAAAAAGAGGCAAAAGAAGTAAGTATGCAAATAGCAGAAGAGTAGTTGTTTGACTTGAGGAAAGACCTGCATCTACATGTTGTAAACATAATTGAAGAGGGAGGCAAATGGCATGTGGAAAGATAGATTTAGGCACATTCTGTAAAATGACTCAACAGCAGGGAGAAAAACAAATTCTTACAAACTTCTGGCCCAAAGCAAAACAGAACAGTTACCTATCAAGGAGAGTGGAGCAGACTCGCATAGAGCTGACCATCCGTGACACTAAGTCAATTCAGGCTATGGAAGAAAAAGACTGAAGCTCAGTCGAGGATTTTACTTGCTAGGGTGAAAGAAATATTTGCAGATATATACAGATTTAAAGACTATATTATTACCTATCTAACCAGTCTGAGGGATATTCTCAAGGACAGACTGTAACTAAACAGTAAATAACACCAAACACCATCAGGGAGGATGAAGGGGAGAAGACACAAGTAATGGGCAATACAGAATGGAGACGTGATTGACGTACTGCTAAATAAAGATTCTGGAAATAGAAGAGACTCATTGCAGGGGAAGTCTGCTGAGAATCTATGGTGTGCATTCTCAGGGAGGTGCTCTTACCTTGAAGAAGCTGAGAATTGGTTCTTGTGTGTGTATGTATTTGCCTGCGTGTGTGCATTGCTACTTTTATGACTAAAACACACATATACATCCAGTAAATGTGCAATACATCTGTAGTATTAAAATTTCATAGGGGGCAGGTCTAGGGAAAAAATTCTAATAAAACTTCTTAATAAGGTGATAATGAAAAGAAGGTTGAGAAACACTCATCCATAACCAACAGGATGAAGAATCTCAGTAAACATTAGAATAAGAGTTGGGGAGGACCTGAATGTACCACATGGGGAAAAGTAGGCCACCATTACGTAATGGCACAATTTATGGAGCTATGACAGTTATAAATTAGCATGTACCACACAGCACACCAGCTAAACACATAGAGCAAAAGTTAACAGACATGTAATTCAAACACTAATGCAATATAGTCATTTTAAATATGTCTCTCAAATTTGGGCCAATCTAATAGAAAATAAATGAGGACATATGAAAATTAAATACTACTATCAATAAACTTGATTTTAATGTATAAATTTATATAGATTCTACAGATCAAACTCTTCAAAATAATCTTTAGCTGTCTGTGGAACATGTACAAAAATTCTTTAGTGCCACTGAGAAAACCTGGACAGAAGTTAAAATGAGGGACTCCACAGGCATTATTCTCTGCCCATAAGCTAACAAAATGAGAAGCAGACCATTAATATGTAACTCACAAAACAAATCTTAGCTACTTGAGGAATGAAAAACTCACTCTTGTATTATCTTAAAATCAAAGGGAAAAAATGAATTTTTGTATTATCTAGAAACCTATGAATAAGTGAACACTTCATTGCAAAACCATGAAATGAAGCAATATCTTATGTCAGAGAGAAGTTCACAACTGTAAATGTTTTCAATATTATAAAAAAAAGTACCATAAAGTCACAGTCACTACATTAATCTGGCAGAGGCATGGGAATGGAGAAATAAAAATAGGACGTAATAGAGAATCCAGAAATGGTACCAATGTGACATTTATCAGTAACAAAAGTGCTATTTTAATTTAGTCTGGAAAAATATAAAGTGGTTGAATTGGGCCCAAGTGGAAGGACCTGTCTACCATATCACATAAAAAAATATATGTTCCCAGGCAGGATAAGGACATACCAATACCTTAGAGAAAATCTAGGCAACTACATGGACAGTCTCAGGGTGGGGAAAACCTTATAAGCTGTAGGAGGTTAAATGATGACCCCCGAAGATGCAGGACCTAATCTGAAGCAGGTAAATGATACCTTATTGGAATAGGGCCTTTGCTGATGTGGTTAAAGATCTTGAGATGAGGAGACTATCCTGGATTAGCTATCAGAGTGGACCCTAAATGCGATCACTGCGTACTTGTATGAGAGGCAGAGGCAACGTGACAGAGACCAGAGAGGTGAAGGTGCTGGCCTTGAAGATTGGGGTGACACAGACACAAGTCGAGGGATGCTAGCAGCCCCCCAGAGACGGGGAGGAGCAAGACCTGCACCCTCCCCTGGGGCCTCCAGAGGGAAGGCAGCATGGCTGACAACTTCTCTTCGGTCAGTGAACCTGACCTCAGACTCCTGACCCCTAGGACTGCGAGAGAATAAACTTCTCTGTTGTAAGCCACAGTCTGTATGAACTTGTTACAGTGGCCACAGGAAATGAACACACAAGCTAGCTATGTCGTAGCGGTAAAAGATAATACAGGAATATAGAATTATACAAGTTGAAAGAAATATATAGCAAAAAATACCACAAGGTAATAAAATCCAGTAACATTTGGAATATTTGCTGTGCAAATGAGAAATGGGTTAATAACTGGACTCTACAGAAATATATTAGAAATTCATAAGAAAAGGTCAATAACCCAATCAAATGTGGGCAAAGTAGGAGAGTAGGCATGCCAAAGAGAAGCAAGCTGATGTGGCTGAGACATAAAGAGGTGCTTTATGTCTCAGGGAGACACAAAGAGAGGCTCCCATGTGTCGAAGGAGGCTCAGAGCAAAGCAATAGAGAGGTCTCTTCTGTACGCGGAGAGACTGGAAACAATTTATGAGTGGCAATATTTATCCTTGTCAGTAATTTGGGAAAAGGGTACTCTGACAATCCCACTCAGGAATCTACACCTAGAAATCAATCCTGAAGAAACATAGGTACCCAAATGTGTGTATGTGTATATTTATGATTAAATGATCATGAAAAAAATGCAGAATATATCTCAGGTGTACTATTATTCTACGTATAGATCCTTACATATATTCATATATGTATCTGTAAAATTTCAGTGATAAAACAGACACGTGGCTGATTAATCATATTAAATATTTAATGATACAGTCACAAGAAAACAAGGATTTGTTTTAAGCCATAGGGTCCTTTTGAAGCAGTACACTTGCCATGATTTTTGGTTTTAAATTTATGACTTAAGAGACAAGACCATGCATACATAAATCACCTCTTGACTTAGTTTGCTAGTTTATTTACTTAACCAACTAGTTGAATTATCTATAAGATTGATTTCTTACTTACTTATGTTTACTAAAATTTCTGTTTGTAGGATATACAGAGTTTACCAGGGATATAAACATCAATGTATTATTTCCTTGTGTATCTGTCAGTGTCAACTTCTTTTCATACACACAGGACAGTGTCTTTTAAGCAAATTCATTCAAGACATTTGTTTTTTAAGCCAATTCACTCAATACAATTACTGGATGCTTGCTGTGTGCTGGAGATAAATGACAAATTAGCAAGTACAGCCCAGTATGTCAGATGCCAGGGTGGAGGAAGTATAGGGTTAGGGAAACGTGATAGGGGCACCATAACCCAGCCCAAGGCACTCAGGGCAAGTTCCCCAAAGGGAGGGAGGAAAGAAAGGATGTTCCAGGTGGAGACCTGCAACAGCAAGGTGAGTCAGCTCTCCTAAGCCAGGGTGAAGAGTATGAACCTCACCCGGAAAGCAGCATGGACTTCCTCAGGATGTTGGACAGGGAAGGACACAATTGAACTTTTGCTCTAGAAAGAAGAAGAAACCCTCTGACTGCAGATTGCAGAAGACGGGATACAGAGCAAGACTGGAGGCTGAATTGGAAGGTTGGCGCATGGTTTGGTGAGAGATGGGGCCTGAGAGCAGTGCCAATGGCAACCCAATCATCAGAAGGATCTCAGGTGTTTATGAGATGGCGAAGTGATGAGCTTGATGGGTAGGCTTGGGCTTGAGAGCTGGGGATGGTGGCCAGAGTCCCCGCAGCTCTCAGGGATATAACTGTGGAATATGTGTTTCTCATCTGAAGCCAGAACTGGTGGCTGTTACACCAGTTCACAAATATCCTGAGCTCATGGACCAATCATAGCTCAGGAACCTGGTAGGGCACGCCCACTTTGGGAGCACGAGCCACAAGGACCGCCTGCTGGATGCTAGCAGAGACTATCTACTCGGTGGGGTGTGGGCTGCCAGGTTCCATCCCATGAAGTGATTTAATTATTCTGAACAGGTAATCATCAAGGTTTTGCCTAGTGATAGTTACCACAATTAGGCACCCCGTAGGTATGAACATATCCATCCCTGGCAGGGGCAGATGAAGAAAGATGAGTAAGCTCATCATGGCCATAGTGACGCCGGAAATAGTAAGGCGTTCCTCCAGGAGCTGCGAGTTTGTACAGTAGCAGGGCCCTCAGCAACTGGTTTCCTACAGTAGCTAGAAAGTAGACCTTGGTTTGCTCCAGCACTTCCCCTGGCTGCAAAGGACAGGCCAGAGACTTGATCTTGGCAGAGCCACTCAGCAGTGTCTGGCGGCATGTGGATGGCCCAGCCAATCAGCACTCCTGCTGCAGAGGAAGGGGGTGCAACTGGGCAAGGGAGGGGCACCAGCACGTGCCAAACCCTCAGCTCTTCCATGGTCACCGTTTCAAGCGGGCAGAGGGCCCCTCACAGAGTGGAGGCAGAATTCCTTCACACCCTGTCTCTCCATGATGACCCAGCTTCCCCAAGGAGCAACCATGAGGGGGCTCCCCACTCTCGCTGGAAGTCCCACTATCTTAAGAAAGTAGCTGAGACTCCTCCGCCCTCTACTTCTGAGAATTAACCCTGGGCAAATGAGCCAAAAGAAAACAATGCTTTGCACAGGGATATTTCGTGCAGCAGAGTTTATTGAGAAACAGAAAAAAATGAAATAGCGTAAATGTTTAATAATAGAGAAATTTAATGTAGTGCATCCACTATTTTGTACATTATGCAGCCAGATTAAATAATGTACCAGTGTTTCTAATTACATTGAAAGGTGCTTATGGTGTAGGGTCACGTTCAAAATTAAGGTATACCTTTCTTTATAGAATATAAGCATATGTATGTAATTCTCCATAAAATATCAAACTATTAAAACATTTTGTTGATAGTCATATAGATGATTGTTTCTCTCTTCCATTTGTCTGTAGTTTCCAAGTTTTCTAGAGTAAGAAGCTATTACTATTATAATGAGAAAAGAAATGCAACCTATTCTTTTAAAAAGAAAGTTCCAAAAACATAAATTGACCTTAGAGAAATAGAAAATACAGACAGGAAGATCTAGAGAGACAACAATCAACCGTACAGGCAAACAACTTTACAGAAAAGTCATTATTCAATCCAACTAACTGGGACGACTGTCTGGGTTCATAATTCATTCATGTCTATGTGATTGGATTTAAGAGAATTAAAGAGGTTAAACTCCTGCTAATCATAGTGCTTATGAGTTTATATCAGAGTGATGATTTCCCCTAGAAATATATTGGGAAGTGAGCAAGAACATAATTAGAGTTACTCAACAGATGGGGAAATGGAAGCGCGGAGATGCAGCAGCGATGTACGGAGAAAGAACAGCGTGGAGGGAGGGCTGGAGTTCACAGGCAGAGCACAGCTGAGCAGCCAAGCCAGCGGCCACCCGCCCGCCTCCCGCAGGCTCCGCCCTCCCGCTGTGCTCCTACCTCCGCCTTCTTTGCCCTCTTCCACTGCACGCTGGGCAGGCAGAGGAGGGTAGGGACCACGCTTATTTGATTTTGTCTCCCCGGCAACAGACCAGTACTTTCATAAATATTTATTCAATAAAGGCACATTCAGAATGACTCCGTAGCCACATTTCAAAATGAAAAATGCTAATTTATAAGCATTTGCTGAGTGTTGATTTTGTAGAATAGGGGAAAAGATGCTATTTTAAAAGAAGGGGACACTCTTTCCACGAGGTTATGTAATTTTCATGCTGACACTGCACCAGTTTTACTGAAATGATATTTAGCCTGGAGATGAGAAGGCCAAAGAGAAATCTGTTTCAAATCGACAAGCCGTCCCTTCTCTTCCTGGCCATGGGCCAGACAATAAACCTACAAAAATTATAGGACGCAGGCCCTAGAGTCCAGGAATACGCAGAAGACCCAAATCCTAGCCACTGCCCTTTCATACCATCGCTGAGAGGACAGTGGGAATAAACAGGATTAAACCGAAACAGGTAAAATTAGGTTGACAAACTGGGTGGGGGAGGGGGCTAACTTGGCCCTTGTCTTGAGATCTATAAAAATTAAACAACGTTTATTAGACTGGAGTGGTTTAGGGCAGTGAGTCTCAGTCCTGGATGCCCCCTGGGTCCCCCCAGCCCTCTTTTAAAAAGAATCAAAGCCTGAGCCCTCCTCCAAATATTCTGATTTAACTGGTCTGGGGTGGGGCTGACATCAGTATGTTTTAGTAGTTCCCAGGATCCTGGCAGCCATGGTTGAAAATTGCTCAGCGGGGAGAGGAAGGTAAGAATCTACCTAGAAAATAGGCCCATTTTTCTCTCTCCCCCCCTTTTTTTAACCTAAACCCTGTAAAAGAACTTGAATTAGTACTCTGTGTAGAATTATCGTAACCTCCTGTAATAGAAGTTGAGATCTTAACGGACAGCTGAAAGTTATTCCCACTCTGAGTGCATAGAAAAATGAAATGAAAACAGCAACCTTCTTTTATGAGCTCCATGCTTTGTTGTTTATAAACATTAACCGATCAAATTTCCAAAGCAGTCAAACAAGACAGGCGTTATTATACCCGTTTCGTATACAAGCAAATTGAGGATCAGCAGGGCTGTGACCTTTGCCTAAAGTGACCACAACTGCTAAACTGTTGGTTATGTCACCTGTGCAGCCCCATGCTCTACCCTGTAATGCACGCCTTCCGAATAATGCGGCAAGTTAGCTTTCTCTGCAAAACCAAGCTCTGCGCTCTGAAAATACACAGAAGAACCAATTCTAACTGATTCAAGTCACAACAGAGCATGAGTATGTATCCTAATTATGTTTTCACTAATTTACTTTTCTCTGTGCCCTGTAAAAAAATGTAAAATATTCTGCTTGCTCTGGCTGCTTCCCTACAACCTACTAATTATAATAGACTAAAAAAAAAAAAGTCAATTATTGAAAAGATCCAGTCTCTATCAACTGTGTTCATCTTTTCATTTTGCCAGGCAAAATGAAAAGCAGGAACTGCTGTAATTTTATTTGTTCTGGATTACAAAAAAAAAAATCAGTAATAAAAGGCATTCTAATGAAATATTTCATGATCAGGCGGCAATTGGATTTTTCTAGATTCCAGAAATACCCCTGTGTTGCAAAGTAGATACTGATTGTTTGCATGAAGCGTCTCTTTCAGGAGCCTTGGAGAGGGAATAGAGGGTCTCTATTCCCATCTTGGGACAGCAGGAATGGGAAAGAAGGGAACAGTGGGCTCAGGGGAACATTGAGGATGGAGAATTAACGAAATGATGGGGACGGGGAGTGAGAGGTGCTGAGTGTGTGAAGTCATATCTGGCTCCAGACTGCGGGCTTCCTGAGGGTAGGTAAGAGGCATGACTGGTTGAAATATAAAGTGATCAGAATAGAAACTGTTAATACTATCATTTATGAACAAATCATAAAGATGGCTATGAACCCAACACAACAAAGAAAAGGTTTATAATTCAGGTGACACAAAAGTTCTTGTCTGTTGGATAACCTACAGTGATAGGGTCAGGTAAGAACATAGCCAGTCGGGAATGTGTGGGCTGCCAGACAAAGCCTGGAGACCGGAGTCACACGTGGAGGCAGGGTATATCCCACCAACGTCAAGGTGGGATCACTGAATGTTGCCTGGTCAGAGGGATCTTCAGTTAAAAAAATAACAAACCAGCCAACCAACCACCAAAGTCAGTAGAGGCTGTGGTTTCAAGAAGACCATGTTGCTTCTTACATAGTCAAGTTTCAAGACGTCAGTTGTTCAGAGGGGTCTTCATCTCATGGACATCAAATTCAAATCCTCATCAAATATACACTGGTGGTGTAGGGTTTTTTTTAAAAATTAAATTATACTGTTCTAAGAGCAAATGTATCATAATCTTGCCAGATAACAAATGTGATGGTCAATTGTATATGTCAACCTGACTGGGCTGAGATGCCCACATAGCTGGTCACATGTCTCTGGGTGTCTGTGAGGGTGTCTGCTGGAGAAATTGGCATCTGAGTCTGAGGTCCGAGTGCAGGAGATACCCTCACCAATGCGGGCAGACATCACACAACCCTGAGACTCTGAACAGAACGAAAGGTGGAGGAAGGGCAAATTTGCTCTCAGCTTGAGCTGGGTCATCCATCTTCATCTGCCCTTGGATGAAGGCTCCTGGTTCTTGGCATTCAGGCTCAAACCTGGGCTTACAGCATCAGCTCTCTGGTCCTGCGGCCTTTAGGCCCAGGCTGAATTACACCACTGGCTTTCCCAGATCTCCAGCGTAGAGATGGTAGCTCATGGGAATTCTCAGCCTCATAAGTAAACCAATTTGTATAATCAATCTCGACATACTCTGTATCTTTACCTATATCTGTATCTATCCATTTGGCAAGCATGGCTCACTGTAGTCCCATAACTAACTGACTTAGCATGAATACATCTCTTTAAGATTCAGTTTTTGTAGCTCATTTGTCATTGTATTTGGTTCCTACAGTGAACTCAGAGAGAATGGGGCTCTTTTTAATCCAATGAATTAGGTAACTTTAATAATAAGTCTTCATCAAGTGGTATTTTCTGGCTTTTCCTGAACATTTCTGACTTTATAAATTCATGCCATTTTATCCCATAAAGTAACAATCAAGTTGTCCTAGAAATTTCAGTATTTCATGGTCTAAACTCATCATCAGACAGAAAGAAACAAAGCTTGTTGCCTGACCATGTGGTTTGATTAAATCTGAGAATATGGTTCCTGTGGAACTAACTGTATGCCTCACCAGTCCTTACCATGGCTGTGATACAAGGGGAGGTTCCTGCCCACTTCCTTTCTGCACAGAAAGAAGCAAACACGAAGAGATTATCCAGTGTGAGGCAGGGAAGACCAGATGAGGTTTTCAGGGTGGGGGTTATGACGGCAACTCTTGCCCTGGCCGGTGTGGCTCAGTTGGTTGGAGTGTCATCCATAAACCAAAAGGTCATGGGCTTGATTCCCAATCAGGACACATGCCCAGGTTGCAGGTTCAGTCCCTTGTTGGGGCAGTTGGGGACATACAAGAGGCAACTGATCAATGTTTCCCTCTCACATCAATGTTTCTCTCCCTCTGTCTTTCTCCCTTCCCCTCTCTCTAAAATCAATGAAGCATGTCCTCCAGTGAGGATAAAAAACTACCCAGTATCTCTTTGGAAACCCAGATTAAAAATGCATTTTTAATGAATGTGTCTGTTTCCCTGAAAACAAAAAAAGAAAAAGCAGGCATTCATCATTCTGTTAATAACGACCATCGCTCACTCTTATGAAATCGTTTCTTGTCTGGAGAAGACAGAGGTGTCATATGCCATGTTTATTTGTATCTTTTTTCTGCTGAGCTGGGGCCTGCCTATAACTAGCCGTGTGGTTCCTGGTACATTTTGCTTACAGCGGCATTATAATAAGTGGAAGGGCCCTTTTTCGCTTCCAGCTCCTGTTTATTTATGTGCCACTTCTGGTTTCCATTTAGGACTCTTCAGGTTCTGCTGATTTAGAAGTAAATGCCATGTTTGACTATTCCAGTGTCCCAAATAAAACTATTTTCTTTAAAAATATCTGTGAATCTGAGCCAATGTTCATGACACCAGAACATCTTAAAGACAATTTAAATCAGCTCACTTGAATAATTAGGGTGTGAATTTTTTTTCCTGGCATTTAAAAAAAATTTTTTTTTGGTCTAACAAGCCAACCCATGACTGTCTGCCAAATTTATGAGTGAAAATAACAATGTGCCCACAGGTCCAAATATTGGGTACCCCAAATTTAACATTTTGAGTAGTGTCTTGAATTTCCTATTCCAGTTGAAAGATAATACTAGGAAAAATTTAGATCAAATAGGCTTTTAGCAAGCACCTTCTTTTTTAGAAGTGGTAAAACTTGGTGGCCTGAAGAGAACAGGATGTGGGGTTCGTACATCGCACCCACAGAGAAAAAGTTGGCAGCTGGGGCCTACTTTCTTTTCTCCATATTTGCACAAATATTCCCCCCAACCCCAACCATCGCGGTGAGAGGGGAGGAGGGAGAGGAATTGGACTCTTTAAAAGTAATATTTTAAAACACAAGACATGTGGTGTTTAGACAAGTTCCCCCCACCCAACCCCTGGGCCCTTTAAATTCCAAGCCCTGTTTTGAATATTGCTCTGGGGGCGAAGGGGCAGATGAGGAGAGAGGCACAACGGAGCAAATCAGGTACTAGTACTCTCTATTCCGCATGCTTGCTCTCTCTTTAAGGACCACATCGTGCCTGGGGAGGCATTTGGACCCACGAGGACCAAATGGCTGGGATTCCCCAGTAACAGCCGCTTGGCTATCAAAGCACTAGAGGGAGAAGAGAACATTCACTATCTTGCAGAGCTACAAACCCTACAAATATTGCTGCCAGCCTCTTTCCTTCATATTGTTCGCCATTCCCCATGGGCCATGGTAGTCGGGGCCAAGAACACACGGCAGGGTGGGGGGATGGCTGTTCACAAGACCAACCTCACAGTCTGCTCGAATTCATTTCATTTCCACAGCAGGTAGAGCCCCTCTATTCTCATGTCTGCAGATGCAGATCTCTCCTTGTGAAGAGTCGAGGAGAAATTAGGCTCAACACTCTACAGAAAACCCGCTGGTTTTAAACAGTGAAGGAGTCAAGTCTGGAAACATTCCCTGTCTCCAGAGTTTGGAAGAATATGTGCTGGGCTGGATTTCAAAACTGCTATGGACTCATGACTGACGTGTGCTCTCCATTTCTCCTCTTTTGAACAGAAGTATCTAGTATAGTTACGTTACCCTGTTTCATCATTGGATGGCGGGAGTACGTAACTTGTCTTACATGGGTTCCCAGGTTTCCAAACCAAGAGAAACCCACAGGAGGAGCCTCCTCCAGATTCAAACCCAATGCAGACGAAGGCATCCCGGACCTTGAGGCTTTGCTGTCATGGGAAAAAGCTTGGGGAGAAATGAGCACCTTTGTGGAAGACTTACAGATTGCTACGGCCACAGTGTGCTGCAGTACCTAATTTCTAAAGATTCCTGCCAACAATTCTCCTCATTCCCATCTTGGATTTGTGACTTGCTTTGATGAACAGAATAGGGTAGAAGTAAATGGGATTCCAGAGTCTAGGTCTTAAGGAGCCTCAGACTTTCTGCTTTTGCCTTTTTAAGGTACAACTATTCTATAAAGAATTGCAGGCTAGTTTACTGAACGTTGAGAGACACAGGCAGAGAGAGGTCCAGCTAGCCCCCTAGATGTTCCAGCCACCCCAGGTACGATGCTGGATAAGTGAGGAGAGCCACGTTGGATCCTCCAGCCCCAGGCAAGCCACCTCAGCCAGCAGGCTGTGGGTCAGAGACAAATTTTCTCTGCCAGACCCTTCCCAGAATCATGAACAAATACATGACTGTTACTTTTTAAATCTCTAAGTTTGGGGACCACATATGCAGCAATAAATACCTGAAAAACCTGCTTAAACAGTAGAGGTAGAAAAGTGCAGAACACAATTACAGACTATTCCCAAACAATGATGGGCAAACTTCATAATTTTTTTACTTTACGATAGTGGGAAAATAATTTCCGTACAACCATTTTGTTTGTCACTTTCAGTATAGTATTTAACAAATTGCATGAGATATTCAATAATTATCCAATAGGCTCTGTGTTAGATAATCTTGCCCAACTGTAGGCTAAGGTAAGTCTTCTTTGCTTGCTTAAGGTAGGCTAGGTTGAACTATGATGTCTGGTAGGTTAGGTGTGTTATGTGAGTTTTCAACTGACAATATTTTCAATTTATAATGAGTTTTTTGGAATGTAACCTCATCCTAAGTCAAGGAACATCTGTAGAATAACAGATTTCAAAGCACCAGAGCGATCACTGTTACAGGAATACCTTGGAGGTACTGCAAGCTTGGTGCCAGACCACTGCTACGGGTGTGTATCGCAATAAAGCAGGTCCTAATCTTTTTGCTTGTGGAGGGTCTTGACTTTAATTTGTAAAAATGCAACATCTGTAAAGTGCAATAAAGTAAAGTGCAGTAAAAATGAGGCATGCCTATATAGGCTTAAAGACATCACATTTTGTGTACAAAGAGATAAAACATTTCATCCTTGACCTGTAGAGGACACTGAATTATAGGTCCTCTGCTTGGATAGCATAGCGTGGGTAGCTCAGGGCTATCACGGTCACACCAATATAAAGGAAAACACCCTAAAGATGACCAGAAGAATTTTCTTGTTGCCAGGACATTTCAGTTAGAAAGTATTTAGATCATTTAGTCAGTTTCCTAAAGGTTGTTCTCGTAATTAGAACTAACACCTTTCTTTTTCCTATTCACCAAATATGACTGAGTCGAGAATATACAACTAATTAAAAAGCATACATGGCCAATTATAAAAATGGTGGCAGGGATGTAAAGTACAGCATAGGGAATACAGTCAGTAATGACATAGTACCTGTGTGTGGTGTCAGAGGGGGACTAGACTTAATGGTGTGATCTCTTCATGAGTTACATAAATGTCTAATGACTACATTGTTCACATGAAAGCAATATAATGTTGCATGTCAACATAAGTGGAAAAATGAAAAGAGAAAGAATGCACAACTACACTGGAAGTTTTGACTCTACTATTAAAAAGAGCTGGCTCTGGATCCGAAAGGCAAATTATGACACCAATTAACGAACCAAATGCCTCAGCAAGCAGTCAACAGAATTAGAACTGTAAACACGCATGATGTGCATGGAAGATTCTGGGGCATGCCATCAACAGGTACCGTGATGTAAATGGCATCCCCCAGAGCTGCCCGACGCGGCATGCTGTGTAGAGAGCCTGTGGTGTGCAAAGGTGAAACATGGTTTTGCCCTTGAAAGTCAAGCATTCTAGCAGGAGCTTAGCAACCTGGGATTAACAACAGCACATACATATGAATGTAATGATGTACATGCACTACCGGTGATGGCAGACTAAAGAAATGAGCCTGAACTTGAGAAGTGGTGGCAGGAATACTAAGGAGTGTGAAAGGCACATCAGTAAAACTATCACACACACAGAGGATGCGGCTTACCTGGCATGCCGACGGGTGACTGTGGTTGAGGTCCCAATGGGAAGACACGATGTCGACAGACTTTTGGGCCATGTTGAGTAAGTTCATCCAGCCTTGGAAAAGTGACAAGTGAAATGGTGCATTTTCTGAATAGTTAAGGCCTTCAGGAATATTTTCCACCAGGGCAATGCTTAGAAAAGATTGTGAAAAACAAACAAACATCTAGTCAAATTGGAAGTCACAGATCTTTATACATGCATACAGAGACATCTGAAAAGTATTCTTTATTCTTTCTGGGTGCATACATTTCTCATAATTTACAGTTTCCACCAAAGTCCTCTTAAGCATTTCCTCTACACTAATCTACCATGTTCTAAGAGTTTATGCTGTGTTTTTCCAAGTTAGCATTCGTAGTTCATAAAAGCATGGTATTTGTCCTTAATGTCCAGTTTTAAATCAGCCTTGAAAAAATTCAGAGCTTCCTACACAAGCATCTTCCTCTAATAATATGTTTTTAATAATACATCATTAGAGGAATATGGTATTCCTCTAATAATAAATTTTTTTCCCTATAGCAATGCAACTCTTATTTAAGATACTACTCTGTGAGCTACTTGAGACCATAAAGTAAGTAATATACATTTCTAGTTTCTAATGCAATGTTGGGCATATATTAGAACTAGTTCATAAGCTAAAATATTGTTAGTTTTATTACTATTAGAAAATAAAAACAATAAATGTTATGTTTATTGCTTAACATCTCTATTGATGCTTTGCAGCCTAAGGCATACAATGATAGTGAAAAGAAAATTTTAAAACCTGCCTGTTGCAGGACTTTATTAAAGATGGAGATAAGGAATGTGGAAAGTACCAGCAATAATCAAGCCCTAAATAAACTACAATTAGCAACACCCTAATAAATGTGTGCTCTCTTTTTGCATGGCCCTTTATACAGACGACACATCACTCTGCCTGGCTGTCCGTGGTGTTGAAACCAAAGCTGTATGGCTTTTACTTCTGACTTAGCCAGGTGACGCATATAACATTTTAATAAAGAAATGAACAATATTTTTTTTAGTTTAAGAGATGTAAATTCTCCCAAACACTGGAAGGAAAACTCCACTCTTTTATGAAGATACCTGTGAGTCCTCCCAGCACAGAGACCCGTCTTACTCACCGCTGTGCACCCTCAGTGCCAGGAACGTAATGAGAGCTCCGGAAATATAGAATGAATTTTAGGTTCCAACATGGAATCTAGCGCTTCTCGATAAACCCGTCAGTGTTTCTCTTAATGAGGTATGTTGCATTTCGCCAGTTTTAGAAACAGAAACAATGCTCGTAGTAAAATGTCCTTGTGTGTGTCACAGCTAGAATGGCTTTCGGGCACGTGACCAGGCAGAGTCACGATTTTCGGGGGCCAATCATCCCTTTCCCCCATTACCACCACCACCACCAGTGGTTGAATTTAACATTGATTGAGCACTGACAAGCACAGAACGGGCAAACCATTGTACGGAACACAGAAATGACTGTGACAAATCTCCCTAGTTATCTGGAACTTACGGCCTAGTGAAACAGCCTGCCTTGGACAGAAAGATTCAATTAGGGGGTCGGCTCTACGAAATGGTGAAACAAAAGCAGGACGTTTAACTAAATGGCTAATGCGTCATCTAAAATGCTACTAGGGCATAGGCACAAAGGCAAAATTGATTCTGGTTGGGGCACCTAGAGCTGGAGGAAGGAGGTCTTGAAATGAGTCTTCAGGGATGCAATTTTTAGGCTGAGCTGGAAGAGAAAGATATTCTAGGTAGAGGGCAGTGCTTGTAATATACAGTGCATTTAGTTATTTGTGCGTCGGTGAGCCCAAGGGAGCGTGAGGTAGGGGAGTTACAGCAGGAGCTCACAGTGGCCAAGAACACTGGCACACCATAGGGACCGTGCCGTGGAGGTTGTGAACCGGAAAGAGGGGTCTGGGCTTAGTTTTGATGCCTTTGAGAGCATCCTAGTACATTTTGGGGGGCTAACGCTGACAGCACCCCTGTGCACTAATGGAAAGATAAAGGAGACTAGAAAATGATAAGCCAGTGGAGAGTAGAGCCTATTGCCATAGCTCAGGAAATAAAAATGGGAAGTTCCAATTAGATCGACAGGAATGAAAAGACGCGCGTGTGTCATGAAGATTTTAGAAAGCAAATCTTAAAAGATTTCGTGTTTGATGGGTAACAGAAGCGGGTAAAGTAGAAATCGATGAAAGTCAAGGGCGACTCAGGTGCTCTTGCAGGGCCACCGTGTTTTCCCAAAGCAGCGCTGCTATAATCACGTCCCGTGGTCTCCTCACACTGGTTCTTGCCCTTCCAAACCACTGTCCTTACTACAGTTGGGTTAATCGCTTCAAATGTAAATCTAAGCATTCTGCTGCCTGATTAAAACTTCCTGTGGGATTCTCCGCTGTTCTGAGGGTGACACCCCCTTCTATCCCCAACATGGTTGGCAGCGTTTACCAGTCTGGCCCTGCCTCTCCACGGCCTCACTGGCCTCAAGTGCCCTCTTCGACTTTTACATCAAAGCTACACTGGGCATCTTTTCCTCCTGCCCTGCTATTTTCTCCAGACTGTGGCATTTCATGTGGATTTTTTGAATCCCCATTCCTACCCTACTCGTTGAGCTATCTCTCAATTAACTTTCAAAGTCCTAATTTAAACATCACTTCCTGTAGACTTCCCTGTGTCCCCAAATTAGGCTAAATTGCCTTATCATCAACTCCCACAGTGACCTGTTATTCCCTATCCTCCTACTCACCACTCTTGAAATTACCTGGTTGTAATTACCAGACCGTAGGGTGTAGGAAGGCAGGGAGCCGCTCCACTGGTTCAGTCGCGTAGCCCCAGTGCCTAATATATTGCTCAGGGACCGGTAAGTATCCAAAGAATATCTGCTGAGTTTCATTAAAATTGGAACAACTGGGAAGATGGGGGGAGCGAGGTGCATTAAAATCGGCAAGGAGCGTGGGGAAGGAAGCAGAGTGAGGATTGGGAGAGATTATTTAAAACAAAACTATCCCGAAGTCCAGGGTGAGGGGAATGCCTGTGTTTTGGGTTGGTAGAGACATGAGAAGATTTGGATGAGACAGTTTGGGAGGCAGGAAGACAAGAGAGGTCCCGGAGAATGCAGTGTTTGGGATGCCGGGGTGGGGGGCGGGCAGGTCAAAAAGGTGGCAAGAGGGGACTTTTTTTATCTGCTTCAAAACCTTTGAAGACAATACACAGAGGATGAAGTTGGATATTTTGATTCTACCCCAGTTTAAGTCCAATTTTCTATGTTAATAGAAGCTACACGTAGAATGAAGAAATGACCCCAGATAACCAGCAACTTCAGCATCCCCTACAGCTAATGAATATATTTAACAATCAAACAAAAAAGATCTCCCCAAACAACCAGAACCAAACACAGCAGCTGTTAACAAATAGAACGGGCTAGTTTCAACTTTACTTCAGTAGAAAAGGCATGCCAAGAAAGACGAGAGAGACCCCTGAAGCCCAGTGAGACAGACACAGGATAAGGGGAGCAGAGCAATTGTGTGGTGGTAGATGGATCCACACCATCCCCCGTGGCTTCTGATAGGCATAGAAATAAGGATTATCCCTCTTAGAAACCCTGAAGCCAGGAGTCCTTAACCTGTGGTCCATGGAATTCAGGGGCATCTAGAAGCTTGACATTTATTTTCCGTTTTCTCTAACTGAAATTTAACATCCCTTCAGTTATCAGCGTAGGCCACAAAAATCACAGGATATTCGAAGAACCCGTGACTCTGCCGCCATTAAGAACGTTCATACTTACTACAGTTACTGCGCCCATTTCCAAGTATCATCAGATCTTGTCATTTCATGAAGTTTTGCTGATATACATTATGTCACACATTTGTTTCTTTACATATTTTGATAACTTTATTTCAACATTATTGGTCTCCTTTGCAGTTCGATGTAGTTTAACTTAAAACCTTTACCCAAGGAAGGGGGGCATAGGCTTCCTCACACCATCCAAGGAGTCTCTGGCGCAAAGAGGGTTAAGTGCTCATTGGATGGATAATCCATCATCAGTTCCTTTCTTTTCTATTTCATGCACATTCTTATAAAAAATTCCTCCCCTTATCGAAGACTTAGAAGTGGGTAAGATCACCAAGAGAGATTTTCAAAAGAAGAAAACTGGGTCAAAGCCAAGTGCAGGAAACATCTAGTCCCTTCTGGTTGGCAGAGAAAGTAGAGCAGGTGAAGAAGACAAGAAGAAAGTACCGAAAAGACGGGGAGTGGAGAAGAGTGAAATTCTCTGGGAGCCAGGGGAGTCCAAGTTTCTGACCGTTTGGTGTTTACTAAATGCCAATGTGAATTATGAACTGTAATAAAAATACAAATGGAGGCCCGGCTCGGAGGAGCACTCTTACGTTTGGGTGATGATGCTCAGAGCGAAGACCCTGCTCGCCTCCTCACTTTCCACCCCCCCAGAGGCCTGCAGAGCTGAACCGCCCTTCTGCGCCACACAGCTGTTTCCTACGCCCCACCAGAAAAAGCCTCTCGAAATCAGCTTTGAAAAGACTGGGCAACCTGTATTCCTGTGACCTATCATTTTACTTCCTTTAACAACCAGCAGCCCACTTCTCTCTGGGGCAGATCTAATTAGCATCCTGTGGGACCCATTTCCCCGTGACAGCAGCTAGTAAGGAAAGGAGTAGGCAGGGCTCATTAAAATTCACCTTGGGGCAAATCCCTGGAATGCAGGCAACCATCTCTAAGAGAACCGTGCCCAGAGGCTGGAGCACTATTTCTAATGCCTAATAACAAGGGGGAAAGCTGTATAGAGAGAGACACAATAGAGCAACACTATTTTCATGCCTTTCATGGTATTTTGAGAGAAACTACAAATGATTTGAACTGTGAGTCCAGGGAGCTTAGTGGAATAAATAGAGGAAAAAGCATTTTATATTGCTAGTAGATTTTAAAATAGAACTCTGTTTTTATTCATTGAATGTATCTATTCTCCAAACTTAATGTGATCATCAAAATTTCTCTTTCAATTCCGGAACTATATTTTGGCTTTTTAAGGAAATATCTGTAGCCTCGGCCGAGTGGCTCAGTTAGTTGGAGCCTCATCCTCTATACCAACCGTTCGCGGTCAGGGCGTGAACGGAGGTGACCAATTGATGTTCTCTCTCATGTTGATGTCTGTCTGTCTCTCTCTGAACAACAACAACAACAACAAAAAAGCAATAAAAACATACCCTTGGGTGAGGATTTAAAAAGAGAGAAATATCTGTAGTTCCCCTTGAATATGCTACTAAATGGTGCAGTCCCAGCATTTGCTAGCTTGAAACATACATGCATGTGTTAAACATAAGAATCTTTATCAAGCATTAGGTTTTCACACTCCACATTGGTAATATCGCAGAGAAGTGTTTAAGAGGAAAGGATCTGCAAGGGGTAGACAAACCCAGCTCTGCCAGTTAGTTATTAGCTGTGAAACCTTGGACATTTGACTCGCCTCTTTAAATCTGTTTCCACTTCTGAGAGAATAAAGAAGCTATTACAAAGATGAGAGGAAATAATCTATGGGAAGTGATTTACTCAGTGCCTGTTTCACAGTAAGCACTAAAGACAGAATTTTTAAAAGTTAACTTACAGTCCAAAAACTTAGAATAAAAAAAAAATGTCTTCAAGTTCTCAAACTGATAGAGCACAGTTACTAAAACAGAATCTATCTACATTGGCTAAAAGGAGTGTCTTATAAGCGAGGGCCTATATGACATTTTCAGCATGGAGGTGAGCTTTTTAGAATCGTTGTCTAGTGCAATGGGTCGGTTGTTGGGATTTGATGCTCTACCCGGGATGCTAGGCAGTCAGTTCGTCGACTTCCGTTCCTTAGACCTTGGCTCTCGATGGCATTCATCGGTGGAGCTGAACAGAGGGCCTTCGCCCATCAGCACAGTTAGATTTGCACTCAAAGTAGAACGATGCAGATCTGTCAGCTGGCTGCCACTGAAGCTCAACATTGACAAGGTGCAAAGTTAACCTTCCCAAACAGAAACCAGAGTCTCTGACTCGGAAGTAGGCGATGACCCCCTGGCCAGGTGGCAGATTCAGCTCTCACTTGAGGAAATCGGAGGGCCTGGGAAAACCCAAGAGCTGAACCCTCTGGTCCCCCAGAGTGAGCCTGCAGCCAAGTTACGGATGTAAGACATTCATTGGGGAAGGGGTCCCTACAAAGCAGGAATGAGGGGGCAGGGTCAGTGGAGGGAGAAAGCCCTGAATGAGCAGGTCACAGCCACGGGCCCTGGGGGGGACTATGTGGAACGCTCCTTGGAAAACCCATCCCGCGTGAGTCGAGAGCTGCCCCCAGGGTGCCCGACACCCTGGACTTCCAGGCTGTCCAGGGAAGGCCCAGCCAGCTCCCAGGGACCAGAGAGAGCTTTTTACTGTGGGCACTGTTCACCACAGCAACAGGGGAACTTAGAGGTTCCACAGCGTCTGCTTCAGGTCTGATGAGAACCTCCTCAATGAAACATGGAGGCATTGATGTGTCCCTAAAGATAGGCTGTTCTGGGAGAACTAGACCAAATCTCAACTTCTCTCTGGGCCTCGGTTACCCTGCCCCCACACAGGAGTCCTCAATCCACATTCTATGAAGCATCTCCAGGTCTTCTGACTGAGGATGGAGGGTGGACCAGGTGCCCCTCACTAGGTCTCCCTTGGTTCTGGGCATCAGCAAGGTCATTTCTTGGAGGGGAGGCTTCCTGCGATGTGATGTTGGGAACCTCTGGAAAAGGTATTTGCCCTCCACAGGTCAGGTCCACTGAGCATCAGTTATCTGTCCGGTGACTCTCCACAAGCACAGACAGATGCAGTACACCCTTTATTCCCCACCCATCAGCCCTATAGGCAGAGATGACACCAAGCACTGCCATGGCTAGGCAGGGCCAGGGACAGCTCAGCCAACCTGCCCAAGACAATGAAGATGGAGGGTCATCCCAGAGAAACCAGAAGCTCAGGATCTGCTGTTCAATCTTCAGAACCTTGGATGCTGGCAAGTAATTTAATTTTTAAAATGTTTTGCTTCTAAGGATGGTCAGAAAGTCCTTCCTGCCATGGCTGGTGTGGCTCAGTAGATTGAGTGCCAACCTGAGAACCAAAGAGTTACTGGTTTGATTCCCAGTCAGGGCACATGCCTGGGTTGCAGGCCAGGTCCCCAGTAGGGGCCATGTGAGAGGCAACCACACATTGATGTTTCTCTCCCTCTTTTTCTCCCTCCCTTCCCCTCTCTCTAAAAATAAAGAAATAAAAATCTTTTTAAAACATTTTAAAAAAAGAAAGTCCTTCCCGAACATGCTGTTTCTCAATTCCTCTAGGTTAAGATACTCAGGATGCCAAGGTGCCCTATTTGGGGGTAGTGTGTCCTAAATTCCATTAATTACACAGTACTTGTGCAGACACCATTGCGGTGTACACTGAGTGTGATGGAAAGACACAGAACAGATTGGGTAGGGGTGGGACATAATCTGATTTGCCCTTACAGGGGTGTCCAACCTGTAGCCCACGGGCCACTTGCAGCCCAGGATGGCTGTGAATGCAGCCCAACACAAAATCGTAAATTTACTTAAAACATTAGGAGATTTTTTTTTTGCAATTACGTGTCACAATGTATTTAATGTGTGGCCCAAGACAACCTTTCTTCTTCCAGTGTGGCCCAGAGATGCCAAGAGGTTGGACACCCTTGCTGAGTTTATAGGGATGAGTCTGACTTGTGGTTTCCCCACAAGAACCGTGGGGTCACAGGGGGGTAAGAGGCGACACAAGGGTGACTAGAAGACCACTGCCATTGTCGAGGGCCTACGTGAACATGGTGGTGGCTTCAGTTAGGGAAGTCCTGGAGATGGAGAGAAGGAGAGAGACGTGGACCGTATTTTGAAGCTAAAGCAGTTAGGAATACAGGTACTATGGAGGGAAATTCTTCTGCTCCATTCCTGACGTCACCTCCAGGTTCAAGGTCGCTCTGTGGTGTGCCACAACTGTGCCTTTCTCCAGACCTTCACTCACCCTGCCCCAGAGAAGAGGAGAGAATTGCCTGATTGGGAGATTGAGTAGTCAGCTTCCTCCCTGCCTCCTCCTCCTGGGATGGGCACCCCCACCCCAGCCCCACAAACTGTGCCTGGACAAGCCCCACGGTCCCAGCTGACACTAGTCCAGTGCTGACCATGGCTGGGCGCCGAGCCTGGAAAGTTCTGAGTTTCAGTTAGGAAGACCACATGATCTCACATGAAGGCGCATCTCCCAGTGGAGCCCCCACCTGCTACTCTTGTCAGATTTGTCAATTTGCTCAGGAGAAGGGTGACATTTATTGAGCCCCACCAGGAACCCTAAAATCAACAGGCCTTGGGAGCCTGATAGAGTACATTCTCCTGGATATTGTGACGGAACGAGGAACCACAGGTCAGAACCTAGAATGCACAATTGCATTGGAGAGATTAGATTGAGAAAATGATCCCGGGGAAGGCACTGTTGCTAGGCAATGCCTGATTTATTAGCTTAAGAATCCCAATTCTATTCCGGACTTGATAGAAAAATGATTGCTAGTATGACAAATGCGTGCTTCCCCTCCCACTCTTAAGGCAACATAGGCCTGATATCCATCATGACATTCTTTCCTGAGTCTGGCCTTGGCCTGCAAACCTCTCCCAGGCTAGGTCTCCAGGGAGCTGCTAACAAGTAGGACTGCAGATACCATGTAACTGAAGCTAATGAACATTTTCTGGTTAGCCCAAACTTGCCTAGAAAATAATTTCTGTTTCAAACTTTGTTAGAAATATTTCTAAAATAGATAAATACTGTTTTGTAAAAACTGAAACAAACAATGACATTTTTTTTTAATAATTTCAAATTTTGCCTTAGGGCCTCTGAACACTACTGGGTAGAAGGTATGGCCCAACTCAGCAGAGTTTGGGATTTATCACTGAATTTGTTTTAAAATAAGCTCTGGGCTCAAACACTTTTTTGACTCAAATAATCTCTTTCCTTGAAAGCATAGCGAAATGTTTAGCAATTGAAGACTTGCCATCAATTATTTCTCATACCTGTTTTCAAAGTAAGGACCAAAACAAAGATAGGAGAGCCACCTGAGACCTTAATACTGGATCTTACCTAGTAACTAACTGCCCAGCAGCTAAGTTTTGCTCTATCATTGCCCAGGGCCGAGATAAGGGCTGTTAGGGCTGTTCCCTAAGAGAGAGATTATATGCCCCCCCGCCACAACGCCCCGTTTCCTTACTCCTCTGTTTTGAATCTCAGCAATTCTCAGACTCCGAGGCCACATTACTAAATCCCATTATTTGACGAATTCTTTTTTTGCTCACTGTGGGCCATATCACATTGACACCAGCTAAAAGACAAGCTTCCTGGTGGCCAATGAAGAGTGCAACAGCTTGTTTTGGGTAAATTCTCTGTGCCTCAGTGAGATTCCTCCAAACCTAGAAAGAAAGTAGACCGGGCGGAGGACTCCTCGGAGGAACATAGCAGCTTCTTATTTAGGAAAGTTGTATACAGCTAATGCTACTTCTGGAACCAAAGAAGGGCTTCTGAAAAGCAGGGAAGTGCCAACTACATGGCCCATTTGGAGCACAGTCATCGTGAATCACCATGTCACATCAGGAGGTCTCTACAGGGGGCCCGGTTGGCTGGAGGTAGCCACCCAGCACAGGGGACGATTTTGGCTGCTGTATTTCAAGTCCACCGAGGGCAGCTAGCATCATCTGGCAGAACACGTGCCATTCCCAGAGACTTAAAATAGTTTTTCTAAATGTGTCTTTTCACAGTCCAAATATGCCTTAAGTTTCTTCTGAGTTGAGATGTTAGAGGGGGTGGGACAATTTTGCAGTGACTTTTGTGGGGAAAGGGTTGCAGGGGACAAGAGTCACAGCGGGAGACAGATTAGAAGACCACTCCAATAGCCTAGGACCTCGTGGAAAGATGGTGACTTGATGTTATTAATCTCTTTTCTAGGCTCAAGGAAACGTCTTCATTTTTTAAAAAAGCATTACACGTATATTTAGATATATCCATCAAACAATGCAGATGCTCCCCAGTGTAAAAGGAAGACTCCGTCCCTACTCCTGGTCACTCTGTTTTTCAGTTCTCAGCCCCAGGGGTTCACTACGGTCACCAGTTGCTATTTCTTTCAAGTAAGATATTTCCTGCATATATATTCATTAATTCACCCACTTTCTATGTCAGACCTTTCAAAGCACACAGGATAATTTATTTAGATATGCATTTCCTTCACTGATTTATCCGGAGGAAGTCAAGACCTTGGGAGTAGTTTAGTTCAAGGCCAAGGGCAGAGGCTGCCCACAGGCTACTTCCCTTTCTCTATTATGTTGTCCAAAATCCTGAGGTGTTGAAGAGATGACACTGTGTGTCCCTCAGTGGAAGGGACAGGAGAGTGACTCTGAGAAGCACCAAAGCAGAGAGAGTCCCATGAGTGGATAGGGTGGAGAGGTTTTGAGAACAGCCCAGGACCCACCACCTGGCCCTGCTGGGAAGGTGGCCAGCTCCCAGAGGTCAGAGTCCTGTGTTGCACTCAGGGAGGCTGGCCCCTAGGCCCCGGGGCTCCACCCTTACAGCCCCCATGAATGGAAGGGACATCAGATGGATTGTGCTGATGGCTTCTAGGTAACCAGCAAGGATATGGTGCATTGCCACAGGCCTCCGGAGGATCTGCTGCTGGGAAAGACTCCCGGAGTTTGTACAGCCTAGGGCAGTCGGTGCTGAGACTGAATTCCTGCCAGCCATCAGCCATAACACAAATGTGGCATTTGGTCTTACAATGGGCCAGACAGACAGCAGGATCCTGAGCCACACCCTAGCCCACAAAGCTTAAGTTCAAAGAACCCCCCACAGTCCATACCAAATATCCTTTGGCTGCAGCTGGCACATTCTGGCAGGGACAAGAGGCCTCATTATGAAACGTTCTGCAGGCAAGAAGTGGTGGTCCTAACCAGTGATAGTTTGAATATAACCCATGCCCGTCTGCCTGCACAAATAAGCCTTTGTTCCTCTCTTAAGTCAGAGTTAGAACATATAAAATTAAAATTCAAAAACATTTCCAAAACAAACTCACTCATCATGCAACAAAGAGAAAACCCCAATCATACACCAAAGGAAACATGTCTGTTAAAACACACACATACTTATACACACCAACACTTAGGTACAGATGAAAAACAGGAAGTTCATGTAAAACTTAGCCCATCCCATAAAACCCTTTACCTGACATCTATGCAGTTCCCATTAATTTTTGACACAGAAATCCCAGAGGGGGAGTGGAGGAGCTAAGAGATGTGTGTTCTGGGTTAAGCTGTCATTTGCTCTTTTCTTGTTATCAGTTTGGGGGGCAAAGTTGAGGTCAATGGCTTATTCGTTCCTGGCAAGGGACTGAAAATGTCACCGAAAAGGAAGCCCCAGCTGCTCACGGTGCATGTGGTCTGCACACAGAATATCAAGCCAAACCGTCCTACGTTTTAACTATTTAGTAACCTGCCTCACCACGGGGAGCTGGGTGAACTTCTGGGTGGGATAACCAATCGCTATGTGTCAAAAGAACACAACTGCTCAACTTAGAAAAATGCACCCTAATACCCATATAGCCGCTGTGGAATAATGAAAAATTTATATTGCTCTTTGTCCAGGATTCCTGACAGAGGGCTCCTGAAACTCTTGAACTTCCTGGGTGGGAGGAATGTCTTTGTTCTAATGAGGTGACTGGGTGGCCTCCTGGATGGGGGCTGGTCACCAGAGAGATCAAGCCACGAGGAGAAGCTTGGCATTTCCAGCCCTGCCCCCACCATTGTCTTGAGAAGTAAGGAGGGCTAACAGTGGAGTTAGTGATCAATCCTGTCAATGTGATGAAGCCTCCCTGAAAACAGTACGGGGTTCGGAGAGCTTCCAGCTGGCTGAACCCACCCGTGAGTGTGACCCAGTCCAACTCCACAGGGGCAAAGGCTCCTGCATTCAGGATCCTCTCAGACCCTCCGAGTCTTTTCATCTGGCTGTCCCTGTGCCTCTCTCATGTCCTTTACTTAACTGGTGGCCACGAGTATTTGCTGAGTTCTGTAAGCTGCTCCCACAAGTACATGAACCTAAGAGGGAGGGGGTCGTGGAAATGTCTGATTTATAGCTGAGTCAGATAGAAGTTGTGGGTTCCCTGGGGACCTAGTCCTTGTGATTGACATCTGAAGTGGGGGGCAGCCTCAGGGGACTGAAGCGAAGGAGCCTGTGGGGTCTGAAGCTATCTCTATAGCGCCAGAATTGAGTTAAATTGTAGGATGCCCAGCTGGCTCTGCACAATTGCTTAGTATAGGAAAAACCCCATGCCCTCAGTGACCTGAGGGCATGGGGTTTTTCCTATAAAAAGTAGAGTGTCCTGTGGGAGCAGTAACAGAGACACACAGGAGAGGAAAAGTCCTACTACATCCACATCTTGAAAAACAGCAAAGATGATGATGATGATGACGACAACGATAATGGTTAGTAATAGCTGCCACTTCCAGAGTCTGCCTATGTGCCAAGTACTTTGCGGACGTGACTGTGTCATCTCTGACACAGGTATCAGTACTCCCGTCTTTGAGCTGAAGACAATGAGGTTCGGGGAAAGAATGCAATGCAGGAGGCCCAGTGTCACAAGTCAGCGGCAGATTCCATTTTCAAACCTTGCTCTGTCTGGCACCCGAGCCTGCCCTGCCCAACACGCTCCCTTCGGAAGCCTCTCTCCTGAGTGGACTGAGTGCACTTCTGGGTCGGATGACCGACCGCCAGCTGCTGCCTGGGTGAGGACGACATGGTGAACACGGACGCTGACATAAACCACAGCGCGTGGGGCTTCTCCTTTCTTCGCTTTTTGGCGCTATAATAAAACATGTTTATTCCCTCCCCCCATAGGTGTCTATGACCCACACTGCTGGGTTTCTAATCCTGAAAGGACCACGTTAATTAGGCAAATGCAGCTCCAGTTTTCTCCAGCAGCTGTTGTCTGTCCTTTAAAGGAGTGTTCCATGCTCCGAGGGCTGCCATTTCTCGCCTTGAACTCTTGATGGATGTAGGTGTATTTCAAAACTTATGAACCCTATTATAAAGTATAATAGTTATTAGGTATTACAGACACAAGAAAAATGAACACTGAAGTGTTCTATGAAGTTTCTTATAAATATGTAAATATTTTAAAGAATGAGCAATAAACCTTTCATTCGTATTCACATTATAATTAACTTTTTAATTTAAGTAGCATCCCAGAAGCTATAAATTTAGGCCCCAGATTCACTTCCAAATCACCTTCTAATTTATATTTGCTCTCATTACAACCAGTCTATGAAAAACTTCAATCTTGCAATTCTCTAATCTAGGAAGTTTAAAAATTCATAAGATATAATTAGAATCTGCATAGGAGACACGAGAGCTTAGGAAGAGGAATGTTGAACTAGGTCGTCGGAACTTGGTTCTAGGCCAAAGTCTGTCTCCTGTTCAAGTTATTTCTCGGAAAACAACTTCGCCTATAAAACAACGAGGGTCCCAGAGATACCTTTCAAGGTCCCTTCCAGAGTTAAGAATTCTAAGTTATGGATTTCTAAACTCAGAACACTATTTAAAGCCATTAAAAGTATTACTAGCTATATATATATGTGTGTATAGATAGCATTGGATATAATAACCACACTCAAGCTTGAACATGAATTTTATTATTGTGGGATCTTTTTCGGGCGGGGGGATGAAAAGGAGGGAGGGAAAGAGAAGATGGAAGGAAAGGGTAGAAATAAAATTAAACCCTAAGGCAAAAATAGAAAAGGGAGAAAAACTTATAAGCCATCAAGAGAACACTGGTGTCCTGGCATTTCCATGAGAGAGGAAGGTGACATTTAGCAAATGGAAACTTGAACCGAGAGAAAGGATATACTCAAGAAGGAGGGGCTATAGAGAATGTGTAGACTGTTTTTTTATAATTCAAACTTTACTACAGGAAAATACTTCCCTAATTTCATTCCCTCCATGCTTCTCTCATTGGAATTCATTCAGTCACTTCTGGTCCAGTTTAAGGATGAGACTTTCCAAAGCTTTGATTATTGGTCAATATGGATATTTTGAGCAATGTACTATCTGAGTGAAATCACTAATTTACTGGATTTTTTTTATTCTTAGAGTATGAAAGAATATTTTATCTGGAGGTCACAGAGAACATCTTTTCATGATAAAAGGCAAACGTACTATGTACATGTGAATCAGGATACCCCACAGTTCTCCCAGTGTCTGCACTTAAATGCCAGAGCTCACGTGGCTATAGGATTGATTGTTTTCAGCAAAAAGTCACCCTCAGCAGGGGCTCTAAACTTTCTTGTGTTGCCTGCTGGGCCTAAGTCAGCAACAGCGGTTATAACAGGATGTTGTCAAGTATTGGAGATGGCAGTGCGGGCAGAGTTTCAACCTGGTCTCATGTTCCCTAACTGCACATGCTGTGAGCAGCCAGTACATAATTTGGGCACCTGTCTCATTCTCCTCCTTCCACAAGTGATGGGCAGACGTATGCAACTCCTGTCTCTTGGATACGTTCCCAGAGACACCAATGGAATTCTTTTCCATTCTCTTGCATCCACTTACTTAATAGAACCAAATCCTTCTGAAATAGTTAGCTTCCCCTATAATACAAACACTACTGACTGGTCTGCAGTTTCTTCTTTTCAGTTCATATGAATAAATGTGGGCAGAACACTTAGCTTCTGTGTACCAAGACAGGAGAGGCAGATAAATAGGATCTTAGTATCAAGTGAAGTGTAATCTGCAATGGAAATATAAGGATCAAGAAAATACCCTAAATGTGCCCTGGCTGGTGTAGCTCAGTGGATTGAGTGCGGGCTGGGAACCAAGCGGTCCCAGTTCGATTCCCAGTCAGGGCACATGCCTGGGTTGCGGGCCAGGTCCCCGTGAGGGCCATGTGAGAGGCAACCATACATTGCTGTTTCTCTCCCTCTCTTCCTCCCTTTCCCTCTCTCTCTAAAAATAAATAAAAATAAAATC
>PVJI01015596.1:0-40664 GCA_004026765.1 Micronycteris hirsuta
GTGGAATTTATTGGCCAAGTTTTACCTGCGCAGGGGCGAACTCCCATACGTGTCAGGAGACACGGTGTCCAGAGGGCTGCAGATGGAGCCACACGGGCGGACTCCCAGAAGTGTCAGGAGACACCGTGCCCAGAGGACTGCAGATGGAGTCGCACCGAGCGCTTACAGGCTAAAGTTTTTATAGGGAAATTGGCGCGCGGGAAGAACAAACTAGCATTTGAACAAAAGCAAAGAGCTATTGGCTAGAGTTGGCGCGCGGGAAGGGTAGGGGTATGTAACGGTTAAAAAAATTTCAAAGCTAAACAGTCCATAATTAGCACACAGCAGGAATTCCACTCCTCCTCCAAGGGGAGGTGGGTATGCCCTATCTTCTCGGGGCAGAAGTGTCAAGGGGGAGGGGCCGTTGCCCTAGTTACGGCTCCTTGTTCTTGCTGGCCCGAGTCTGGTGGCCTGCTGTTGACCCTTATCAAACTTGCGGGTCTTAACAGGGGAAACATGCAGTTTCCAGCCTTCACGCAGCCACTCGAGGGAGCGCAGGACTGGACTTGATCACCACTGACCAACTTATCTAAAAAAGCAAGACCAAGCAACCATAGCTCCCACTGGTATCTGGGGGCCTTTGCCCACAGGCACCGTCGGCTTAATTTTAGGACGATCTAGTGTTACTACTAAAGGTATTTTTGTTTTACCGGGAATAGTCAATTCAGACTATCAAGGGGAAATTAAAATCATGCTTAAGGCTTCTGGATATCATGTTATTCCTGCCCAGACACGTATCGCTCAGTTGCTCCTCCTTCCTTACGTAATACCAAAAATTCAGGATGTAGTGAGAGGGGAAGGAAATTTTGGCAGCACGAACGACCAATCGGTCTTCTGGACAGAATCAATTAGGTTGAATAAGCCAATTTTGCAAATAAAAATAAAAGATAAGCCTTTTCACGGCCTTATAGATACAGGGGCTGAGATATCTGTTATTTCAAACCAATTCTGGCCCCCAGGATGGCCTCTAACAGACAGCAGTACATCAGTCACTGGCGTTGGGGGGATTTCCCAACCACAGATCAGTGTATGGTCTCTTAGATGCTATGGACCAGAGGGACAGGTAGGAAAAATTCGACCCTATGTCTTGCCGATGCCCCTTAATATTTGGGGACGTGACCTTCTTAGTCAGTGGGGAATGCAAATCTCACTGCTGCATTTTCCCTAGTGGCCGCTGCTCTTATATCTCCCCTATCGCTCACTTGGCTCTCCGACAGGCCGATATGGGTTGATCAGTGGCCGCTTAAAGGAGAGCAGCTAGAACAGACACGTGTTCTAGTTAAACAGCAGCTAGACGCAGGACACATTGAACCTTCTAACAGCGCATGGAATACGCCTATTTTTGTAGTACCGAAGAAATCTGGAAAATGGAGACTTATTCATGAACTAAGGAAAGTCAATGAATCCCTTCAGCCTATGGGCCCCCTGCAGCCAGGAATTCCAAATCCGGCCTGCATTTCAAAAGACTGGCCGCTTTTAATCATTGACCTGAAAGACTGCTTTTTTCAGGATTCCTTTAGCAAAGAAAGACAGGGAGCGATTTGCATTCTCCCTTCCAGTTACTAACAACGCTCAACCTTTACAAAGGTTTCAATGGAAGGTCTTGCCTCAGAGAATGCTTAACAGTCCGACTATTTGCCAACATTATGTACACACAGTCTTTCAGCCAGTAAGGAATCAGTTCCCTGACGCCATTATCTATCATTACATGGACGACATCTTGGTCGCAGCTCCCACCCCAGACATTTTAGCAAAAACTGCTTCCTTTCTTAAACATTCCATAAACTCTGCTGGGCTAATAATTTCCTCAGAAAAGATCCAATATTCAGAACCTTGGAAATATCTAGGATATGTACTATTTAACAAAACAATCAGACCCCAAGCGCTGCAAATTGACCCGCCCAAAGATTTAACTCTAAATCGACTCCAGCAACTCCTTGGAGCAATCAACTGGGTGCGGCCCAGCCTAGGGATCTCTACTCAACAACTAACTCATTTATTTGATACCCTCAAAGGGGACCCAGATCTTAACTCCCCCAGAACACTGTCCACCAAAGATTTGCAAGAGTTAGCCATAGTAATCCAGCATATTCAGCAACGACGACTTACTAGGATTGACCCTCAGTTTCCTGTTCGGCTCCTTTGTTTCCCAACTTTAGGCACTCCGACGGGTCTCATAGGACAATTGTTACCCTACCTAGCTATGATAGAGTGGATCTTTCTGTCCCATCAGCCAAAACGCACTATTACCACCTATATAACTGCTTTATGCCATCTTATTATTAAGGAGCGTGAACGAACACAGCAGTTACTGGGAAATGATCCTGCCTTTATTCACGTCCCCCTAACCCAAGTCTATTTACAACTCACAGCTCAATCTCTCGAATTCCAATGTGCCACAGCCGATATTATAGGAAAATTAGAGACTAACTTACCTTCAGAGAAACTGCTTCAGAATTTCCCATTCCTTTGTATACGGCTAGCAGAGAAAGTCAGCCCAGAGCCAATAACTAGAGCAAGACATGTATTCCTTGACGGGTCTGGAAAGACCGGTCGAGCTGCAATTTCTTGGCAAGAAGGAGAAACTTGGAAAAATCTTGTATCCTCAGGACATCCCATTACCCAGAGAGCCGAGCTGTTTGCAGCCGTCATGGAGTTACGACAATGGCCACAGGAAGCTTTGAATTTAGTGTGTGACTCAGGGTATACTGTTTACATCATCCTGCATATAGATCAAGCATTAATTAAAACTTCAATAGACTCTCACCTACTTAGCCTGTTTTTAACATTACAATCTCTTCTTGACAAAAGGGAACTTCCTCTTTTCATTACCCACATTCGGTCCCATTCAGGCCTGCCTGGCCCCCTGGTGGAAGGTAACAATAAAGTTGATACTTTAGTCAGCATTCTTAATGCCTTTCAACAAGCTGCAGATTCACATCAGTTTTTTCATCAAAATAGCCAGGCACTCCGAAAACAATTTAATATCCCTCATGCCCAAGCTAAGCAAATTATTAAAGAATGCCCTGACTGCCAGGCTCTCAGCAGGGCACCTCCATCTACTGGAATCAACGCTCGAGGACTAA
Source organism: Micronycteris hirsuta (assembly GCA_004026765.1). Taxonomy (NCBI): domain Eukaryota; kingdom Metazoa; phylum Chordata; class Mammalia; order Chiroptera; family Phyllostomidae; genus Micronycteris; species Micronycteris hirsuta. The sequence continues at coordinate 3,126 of PVJI01015596.1, forward strand.
AATCTCAAATAATTTGGCAAACAGATGTTACCCATTACACTCCTTTTGGAAAATTCAAATACGTTCATGTTTCTATTGATACTTATTCTGGTGCCTTACATGCATCTGCTTTAACAGGAGAGTCAGCTAAAAATATACAAGCCCATTGGCTTGAGGCCTTTAGGCATTTAGGACTGCCTCAGCAAATTAAAACTGTTAATGGTCCTGGGTACCTTGCACATTCTACTCAGGCCTTTCTCCAGCGTTGGAATATTCAACATAAGACAGGAATTCCCTATAATCCAACTGGTCAAGCAATTGTAGAGCCAGCTCATCATACCTTTAAAAATCTTCTTAAAAAACAAAAGAAGGGGAGCCATGAATCCTCCCCCCAAAATCTAATTATGCTGGTCATGTTTACCTACAACTTTCTAAATTGTGATGAGTCACTCCAGACTCCAATTGAGAAATATTTTCAGACAAAAGAGCCGAAACCACCTTACCCTAAGGTGCTATTCAGGGATCCGCAGGGAGATGGCTCTTGGCAGGGCCCTGTAGATCTTTTAACATGGGGAATGGGGTACACATGTGTTTCCATTCCTACAGGTCCCCTCTGGCTACCAGCAAAAAGGATAAAACCTTACCATGAGTGAGGTAGACACCAAACTACACTTCCTAGAGATGAGAACCAACCAACTGACAAACCAGATGGCCCTGATGACCCTAAACAGCCAGAATGAAATCAGACCCTTACCCCGCCGCTCGAGGAACCGGGCCAGAAGGCAGAGGAGGGCGGAGCTTGCTCCAATGACGGTGACTGAGGCCCTGGCGCCTCCTGCAGAGGGCAAGAACCCCTCGATACCCCATAATCTTCCTTTTAAGCGCGCTCCCATCACATGGAACGACATTAAGACTCTTAATGCTCAAGCCGAGGAGATTCTTTCTGAGACTAAAATGGGAGACACCCCAGAGAACAGGTTTATCGCTTATCTGGCGGTTCTGTCAGCCAATTCCGCCAAAGCTTTGCTCTTTCTAACTATCCTGGTCTACCTAGGAGAGCAAGGAGTAACTGCTGAAACTAATTCTTCTTATGTCTATTGGGGCCACATTATAGATCCACCAGTGTTTAAACTACATACCTGGTGGGATGTTGAACCCCCGCTTTCCACTAATGATACTCAGTGGACGGGAGGAGTGTGGATGCCCCCTAATGGCCCTTTGGAAGAGAATAAACACTGGTTACCGGTGCTAGAAAATATGGTCTATGTGTCGGAACACCTGCCTGCCTGTTTTTCTGTCCTTTCTGAAACCTTATGCTTCCCCTTAAGGGAACTGCTCTGTGTTGCTAGCAGAAAACAGAGCAATGATTACGATCAGCTCTCCATGATAGCCATGGTGGGCATGAGTGCCCATGAGGGGACTTTTCATACTAGTAACCCCCCTCTGGTTCCTCTTTGTGTTCTAGACACTACTTATAAAGACTCAGTTATATGGTCTTTATGCCGAGGAACGAACGCCACTGTTGCCTTTCTACCCAAAAGCCCTTTTGTGATAGAGAATTGGGGAGCCAATTGGAAAATCTTTTCAAGGGTTGGCATGAGGGTATTTCCAGCTCAGCATAAGAGACTTCACCTCCATTTGTGGTGGGTAGGGCCCAGCACTGGGGCACCTATAATCAGGATTGTCTCTCCCAATCACACTAGCCCATGGCATTATAATTCTTGGAAAATGGGCTTGCCTTTTATTACCAGGAAGCATTTCCTTATGAAGATAAGTTGTGACAATAGAAGACCCCCACTATCTATTTACCAGAATGACCCACCAGAAGTAGGCTGGGTCACAGTCTGTACCTCTCATCCCTATATGTTTTTGGCAGCCCCCGGGACAGCTCAAGTTCTCTATAATGAATCTGCAAAGATCTATTCTCTGCATGTCCCTGCAGGTTCAATATATGCCAGCTGTCTTACTCATCTAAATATTACTCAATTGAATATCACTACTGTGTATGTGGTTAGAAGACAAGGACAAGTTTGGGTGCCGGTTGATGTGACCCGAGAGTAGGAAGATCCCCATGGCCTAGTAGCGCTTAATAATGCACTGGCTTCTGTATGAGTCAAAAGGTTCGTTGGCACGCTGATTACTTTCATTGTCTCTGCAATCATTGTGGCAGCTACCGCTACCGAGGTAACTGCTGCCCTTGTTAATTCAATTCAAACTGCTCATACGGTAGATGCTCTTTTAACCAATACTACTTTAGAAATGATTCAACAGGCCCAGATTTATCAAGAAATCCTGACCCGACTTTCTGCGGTGGAGTCAGCCCTGAGCTGGATCGGGGAACGACAGGATGTGCTTGTGACTCGTCAGCAGCTAACCTGTGACCCCGGCTTCTCCAAGCTATGCGTCACTCCCCTCCTGTGGAATTCCAGCCAGTGTACCTGGGGTGACATCCAGCATTGCCTTAGAGGGGTTTTTTCTACTAATCTAAAAGGACAGATTGATAAACTGCAATTGGAATTACATCAGCAATTGCAGGACATCCAACGGCTGTCTAAACAGGAGATATTTGAAAAATCTCCGTGACCATTTTGACTGGCTAAATCCCCAGACTTGGTTTAATGATCTTAATCTAAAAATGTGGGTCTTTGGGGCCACTGGCTGTTTTCTGGTTATAATGCTAATGTGTGTGCTTCGCTGCATATGTAAATTATTCTCCCAGGGCCAGGCAAGGGACCAGCAAGTGGTGAATTTTATAGGTTCAATCCAGCTCCTGAGATCGCATAAAAAAAGCAGAGGGAGATTTAAGAATTCTTTTTGCACGCATGGAGAGTTGCCGCCCCGGGAAGTCACACGTGTCTGAGCTCGGCTCCATGTGCCTGTGTGGGCTGGCCTGATACATGCCTGTGGAAAAGGATCTCATAAGAAAAAAGGGGGAGGTGTAACTGGAATTCTTTTCATCCGCATGATAAAAACGTAACCCCCGGGAATTTCTGCTTCTTGAGCGGGGCTCCGTGAGAATCAACACTCCCGTGTGGGCTGGCGTAAAAATCATGCTCATGGAAAAAAGAATTCTTTGAAGGGAAATTGGATTAACTTACTTTCTAGGACTTGTTAATTTGCTGGGACTCTTCCCCAGGAGCCAAGGGATTATGCTAATGGTTGCCTGGAACTTCTTGCATAGCTAATGAATAACCATTCCCATTTTGCTGTGTCCTGAGCTTCCTAATAAAAACCCGGCTAAGCCACGCTCGTGGTCCTTTTCCTGAGATAGAGGAATTGGTCCTGTGGCACCGGGCTCTTTCTCCCAGCGTGTCTCGGTGTGAGATTTATTCACGTTATTGGCTACGCCCCCCCCCCCCACGGATTTCACGGGCCAGAATCCTAGCCAGTTCACTATTTATTTGTGTTTTAAATCCCATAGAATACTCTCCCTCTGTCTTACTCCATTTTGCTTTGCCCCTGCCCCTGATCAGTTAAGTGAAGAATTTTATTTCACTTTTTCCCCTCTCTCAACCTGGGCTTTACTCCTTCCTCTTATTAGTGTGCTTCCCCCATTCTTCCCAAATCATTTTTCTTTGCTATAGATATTTCTTATCCACTTTTTTGCTTAAATGTACAAAATTCTTATTCCCTTTCCACCTTTATTAAACTTCATTCACCTATCATGGCAATTGATCCTGCCGTATTTTTTCTGCAATTTTGTTCCTATTGGTCCAGTACACTTTCAATTTTATCTCAAACCTCAGAGTATATTCTTCTCTTTTCTTACCCCATTATTCCCATCACCCTTCCGTGTATTACTTATGTTTTAAATTTTGTTCTCTCCCTTTCTTTGCCTCAGTTCTATCTCTACTCTTATCAATTTTCCTTCTTCCCACTCAACATTTTCCCCTTTTAGTCATCTTATATTCCTTTTGTCATATCTTATACTATTCACAATCTCTCTTCACCTTTATTAATCTTTGCTAAATTGCAGTTGAGACTGCTGATGTGATAGGGGGGTTCCTTTTCCTGGAATCATTTTGTTGTCTAGAAATACGGCTTTGTTAAGGAACACCTGAACAAGAGCATAGAAGAAAAGGTGGGAGTACTGATACCAGTCAGCCTCCTGGGGTGGGGGGAGAACCTCCCAACAAAGAAGCTACCAACAAGTAAAGCTCAAGTACTACAAGACAGTCCACACAAATGGAAGAAAGGGAAACCCTAGAGCTTCCAGACAAGGAGATCAAAGAGACTACACCACTGAGTCCCACAGAACTCCTGCCACAGAAATCTACCCCATGAAGACAGGCAGGCAAAGCAGAGCACCCTGAGATGCAGAAAAAAGAGAAAAAGAGTCACGTAAAATGGGGAGACAAATAAATAACCCCCAATTGAAAGAAATGGAAGAATCTCCAGTAAAAGAGCTAAATGAAATTGAGGCAAGCAATCTATCAGACATAGAATTTAAAAAAATGTTTATAATGGTGCTTAAGGAACTCACTGACAACTACAAGGAACTGAATTGGCACTATATCAGCATAGTAAAGGAAATATAAACTATAAATAAGAACCTGGAAGAAATCAAGAATACAATATCTGAAATAAAAAAATACACCAGAAAGATTACAAACAGGCTGGATGAAGCAGAGAAATGAATCAGTCAACCAGAAGACATGGTAGAAATAAATACCCGGCCAGAAAATGAAAAAAAGACTCGAAAAGCATGAGGATAGCTTAAGAAAATTTCAGGACAGCATGAAATGTGGTAGCATTCACATTATAGGAATACAACAAGGAATAGAAAAGGAGCAAGTGAAAGAAAACATGTTTGAAAAAATAATGAAAAAAAATTTCCTTAATGTAGAGAGGGGAAATGCCATTCAAGTTCAGGAAACACAGAGGGTCCCAATCAAGATGAACCAAAAGAGGTCTACTCCAAGACACATCATAACAAAAATGACAAATTTTAAAGACAAAGAGATAATCTTAAAAGCAGCAAGGGAGAAACAGTAAAATACAGTGAAGTTCTGATAAGGCTAGCAGCTGATTTCTCGACAGAAACACTACAAGCCAGAAGGGAATGGCAAAAAATATTCCAAGTAATGAAAAGCAAAGGCTTGGAAAATAGACTACTGTAGTCAGCAAGGCTGCCATTTAAAAGGGAAAGCGAAATAAGGACTTTTCTAGACAAAATGTTAAAGAATACACCTTCAACAAATCAGCATTGCAAGACATGCTGAAGGGACTGCTTAAAGAAGCTGAATGTATAGAGTGATAGAGAGACACAGGTACAAAAGGAAAAAATAGCAATGAACAATTACCTATCAGAAGTAACTTTAACTTTAAATGTAAGTGGATTACATGCTCTAATCAAAAGACATAGGGTTGCTGAATGGATAAGAAAACATGACCCATATATATACTGTCTATAAGAGACTCACCCCAGAACAAAAGACCTACACAGGATGAAAGTGAAGGGATGGAAACAAATATTCCAAGCAAATGGAGAGGGGGGAAAAGTCAGGTTAGCAATACTCATATCACACAAAATATTCTTCAAAAAAAGGGCCATAAGAAGAGAACCAGAAGGTCACTTCATAATACTCAAGGGAAAAGTCCATCAAGGAGACAAAACGTTGTAAATATATATGCACCCAACATAGGAGCACCCAAATACATAAAGAAAATCTTGGAGGACTTCAAGAAAGATATTGTAAGCAACAAAATTATAGTAAGGGATTTGAACACCCCACTGTCAAAAATGGATAGATCTTCCAAACAAAATATCAACAAAGATATTGAGGCATTGAACAATGTCCCAAATCAAATGGTCTTAACTGATATGTATAGAATCATTCATCCCAAAGAAGCAAAATACACATTCTTTTCAAATGCACATGGAGCATTATCAAAGAGAAACCACATGACAGGACACAAACCCAACCTTAACAAATTCAAGGAAATTGAAATCATATCAAGCATTTTCTTGGACCACAAGAGACTGAAACTAGAAACCAACCTCAAGGAAAAAACTCAAAAACAGTCGAATGCATGAAGATTGAATAACATCTTATTAAACAATGAATGGGAAAACAGTGAGGTCAAGGAAGAAATAAAAAAGTTTCTGGAAATAAATGAAAATAAACACAAAATTGTCCAAAACCTATGGAATAAAGTGAAGGCAGTCCTGAGAGAGAAGCTCATAGCAATACAGGCTACCTAAAAAATATTAAAAATTTTCAAATAAACAACCTAACACCTCATCTACAAAATTAGAGGAACAACAACAAACAAATTCCAGAGCAAGTATAAGGAAGAAAATAATCAAGATCAGATCAGAATTAAATTACATAGAGACTTAAAGAACAATTCAAAGGATCGATAAACCCAGGAGATGGTTCTTTGAAAAGATAAACAAAATTAACGAGCCTTTAACAAGACACATCAAGAAAAAGAGTGATGATCCAAATAAATAAAATCAGAGACAAAAGACATGGAATTACAACTGATATCAAAGAAATACAAAGGATCATAAGAATTACTATGAACAATTATATGCCAAGAAAATTGAAACCTGGGTAAAATGGACAAATTTCTAGAAACATAGAATTCTCCAAGACTGAATTAAGAACAAGCAGAGAGACTGAATAGGCAGATATCAGCTGGTGAAATTGAAGAAGTAATCAAAAAACTCCCAGCACACAAAAGCCCTGGGCTGGACTGATTCACAGGGAATTTACCACACATTTAGAGAAGCGTCAATGCCAATTCTTCTCAAACTATTCCAAAAAATACAAGAGGAAAGACTTCAGAACTCTTTAGGAGGCCAGCATCATGCTAATCACAGAACCAGATAAAGACTCAACAAAGAAAAAATACTACAGGCCAATATTGCTGATGAACATAGATGTAAAACATTCAACAAAATATTGGCAAACCATATCCAGCAATATATTAAAAACATCATACACCATGATCAAGTGGGATTCATCTCAGGGATCCAAGGATGGTAGAATGTCGTGGATTTCGTCCTGCAAAATCCGTGGGGGGGCATTGCACCGATCGCGTGAATCAAACTCACCCAGAGACATGCTTGGAGAATAGAGTCCAGCAGCCACAGGCCTTTCGCTCCATCTTCGAAAGACCCCGGGCGTAGCTCAGCCAGGCTTTTTATTAGAAGCTTTAGGACACATTTACATTAGATTGATTATTCATGGGCTTATGCAGAACAGGGGTCTTCAGTTGGGTCATGAGGATATATGGGAAGGGAATAGATAAAGGGCAGGTTTACTCAGTTACAGAGCATTAGGATGTAAATTCAGGTCTGGTGGCAGACAGGACCGGGATAGTACATTAAACAGGAGACAAGTAAATTGAGGGTAAGCTAACTAGGGCTGTTAACTTTTAGGACCATAAAACATTGAGGCAGTGATCCATTAACTTAAGCTTCTTGACTCTGGGGGGGAAAGACTCAGCAAGTCAGAGAATTTCTTAAGATACATTTTTGCCAAATTCCCATTAGAGAATTCCTTTTCTACGGACATGAATCATGCTTGTCCACACGGGAATAATTTTTCCTCACGCGAAGCCGTGGTCTTTACGCATAAATTCTTGTGATTTATGTTTTTTCACGTGTGTGGAAAGAATTCCCACAGTACAATATAAGCAAATCAGTAAATGTAAGATACTACATAAACAATATGATCCTATCAATAGATACTGAAAAACATTTCATAAAGTATAGCACCCATTTATAATAAAAACACTAAGTAAAGTGGAAATAGAAGGAGCATACCTCAATATAATGAAGGCCATATACAAGAAACCTACAGCCTACATTATACTCATTGGGCAAAAACTAAAAACATTTCCTCTAAGATAAGTCATAAGACATGGGTGTCCACTTTTACCACTTCTACTTAACATAGTATTGGAAGTTCTGGTCACAGCAATCAGACAAGTGAAAAAATAAAAGGCATTCAAATTGGAAAGGAGAAAGTAAAAGTGTCACTGTTTGCAGATGACACAGTAGTATACATAGAAAACCCTATAGACTCCACCAAAAAAAAAGAATCAACCTAATAAATGAATTTGGCAAAATTGAAGAATACAAAGTCAATATTCAGAACTTGAAGGAATTTTTGTACACCGATAATGAAATATCAAAAACAGAAATTATGGAAAAATCCCATTTATTATAGCAACAAGAAAAACAAAATACTTAGGAATAAACTAATGAAGGATGTAAAATGTCTGTACTCAGAAAACTACAAACACTAAGGAGGAAATTTGGAAAGACAAAAAAAAATGGAAGCATATATTGTGTGCATTGAGTGGAAAAATTAACATTATTAAAATCTATACCACCCAAAGAAATCTATAGATTCAATGCAATCTCTATCCAACACCAATGGCATATTTCACAGACATAGAACAAATATATCAAAAACCTATATGGAACCATAAATGAATCCAAATAGCCTCAGCAATCTAGAGAAAGAAGAACAAAGTAGGAGGGATCACAATACCTGATATCAAACTATATTACAGGGCCTCTGTAATCAAAACAGTCTGTACCAGTATAAGAAGAGAATCATAAACCAATGGAACTGAATGGAGAGTCCAGAAATAAACACATGTGAATACAGTCAGTTAATATTTGACAAAGAAGACAATAGCATAATATGCAGTAAAAATAGCCTCTTCAATAAATGGTATTGTGAGATCTAGACAAGTACATACAAAAAAAAAAAAAAAAAGGAAACTATTCCACCAACTTACACCATGCACCAAAATAAACTCAAGATAGATAAAAGACTAAATACAAGTTGTGATACCATAAAAGTCCTAGAGGAAAACAGGCAGGGAATTTTCAGATAACCCACACAGCAATATTTTCACTGATATGTCCCCTAGGGCAAGGGATATAAAGAAAAGAATACGCAAATGGAACTACATCAAGCTAAAAGTCTTCTGCTTGCCTAAAGAAAACATCAACAAAATGGAAAGGGAACCAACTGTATGGTAAAACATATTTGCTAATGATACCTCAGACAAGGGTTTGATCTCCAAAATGTATAAAGAACTCACACTACTCAACATCAAGAAGACAAACAATCCAGCTAAAATAAGGGCAAAGACATCAAGGAATATGTATAAAAGACACATAGACAAAACCAAAGGAGGTAGGTTTGAGGGTGGGAGGTGGGTATGGGTGGGGTGGGGTGTGTGGTATGGTGAAAATGGAGACAACTGTACTTGAAGAACAATTTTAAAAAAGGAAAAAATTGGCAAAGAACCTGAACAGACACTTCCCTAAGGAGAACATACAGAGGGCCCATAGACATGTGAAACAATGTTCAACATCACTAGCCATTAAAGAGATTCAAATTAAAACTACAATGATATACCAACTCACATCAGTCTGAATGGCCATCATTAATAAATCAACACACAACAAGTGCTTGAGAGTTTGTGGAGAGAAGGGAACACTAGTACACTATTGGTGAGATTGCAGACTGGTGAAGCCACTGTGGAAAACAGTATGGAATTTCCTCAAAAACTAAAGATTGAACTGCCTTTTCATCCACTGCTGGGATTACACCCTTAGAATTCTGAATCACCAATTCAAAAGAACCTATGTACCCCAATGTTCATAACAGTGTCATTTATAATAGCCAAGTGCTGGAAACAACCAAAGTGACTATCAGTAAATGAGTGGACCAAAATATTGTGGTACATTTACACAATGGGATACTATACAGCAGAAAGAAAGAAAGAACTCCTGGTATTATGCTAAGTGAAATAATCTCAGTGTTGAAAGAGAGATACCATATGATTTCACCTATATGTAGAACCTAATTGACAAAACAAATGGGAGAAATAGAACCAGAAACTTGGAAATAAAGATCAAACTGACAGTGACCAGAAGGGAGTGGGAGGTGGATAACAGGGGAAAGATGGGGAAAGGGCAAAGGAACATGAACAGAGGATTCATGTGCATGGGCAATGGAGGGTATTGACTGTGGAAGTGCGGGGAACGGAGTCGGGGAGAGCAACGTGGAAAAACACAGGACAGCTATAACTGAACAACAATAAAAAAGAAAGAAAATAAATACAAATGTTTTTAAGATAAAAAATGCTTATAATATTTCAATGAGCATCTCACTACTGATAGAAAGCTCTATGTAGCAGAAAATTATTCTTACCTATAGAAATGACATTTTAGTTTCAGACTGGCAAAGTTAATTTTATTAGTGTATCATTAATCATTGACCTGGAAGTGACAACTGGGGAGAGATATTTAGTGGAAATTAGAACACTCCAATATAACACTGAAAATATTGAATTTATTTCCACTGTGGTCAATGAGATATATTTCAGTAAATAATGATACTGATAAACATTTATAACAGCTAAATATTCCCATTTATTTCTACATATTACTGCTTTAGCTTAGCTTTGCTTATTAAATAACATGAATTTATTTATTTATTATTTTTTAAATATTTTCTTTATTTTTATAGATAGGAAAAGGGAAGGAGAAAGAGAGGGCAAGAAATATTAATGAGTGGTTGCCTCTTGCCTGCCCCCTACTGGGAACTGGTCCCAGAACCCAGGCATGTGCTCTGACTGGGAATTGAACAGACAACCCTTTGCTTTGTAGGCCAATACTCAATCCACTGAGCTACACCAGCCAGGGAAACATGAATTTATTTAACTGATACATTGTAAAATACACTGAGATATAATTAATACAATTTTTTATGTAAATTATTATTATGTAATACCGAACACAGAAATGTATTCTATTTTGAATTATCTTTTATTATCAAACTTTTCTCTCCATTTGTCTTATTTTATTAAAGAAATGTCTTATTGTCTTATGAAATTAATTTTTTAATATAATTTAAAATACAATGTTTTTTTAAAGATTTTTATTTATTTATTTTCAGAGAGAGGAGAAGGGAGGGAGAAAGAGCAATGTATGGTTGCCTCTCACATGGCCCTCATTGGGGACCCGGCCCGCAACCCAGGCATGTGCCCCAACTGGGAATCGAACCGGGACACTCTGGTTCCCAACCCGCGCTCAATCCACTGAGCTACACCAGCCGGGCTAAAATACAATTTTTAATTTAGCCTAATTCTAGTGTTACAATTTTAATTTTGTTATTTATTTTTATTTTATTTTTATTATTTATCTCTTATCAACAATCTATTATTTGCTAAAATATATCAAGCTTTTTGACTTGGTAATAATATGTGTAATAAACAAACAAACAAAAAGAACTTACCCATACAAAATTTATGCAATCCTGGAAGAGCTATCCATTGTTCAAACACCCCCACAGATATATTTAAATTTACAAAAATGAGAACTTTATGCACTAAACATTCACAAATCAGTGCCATTAACTAATAAAGGATGTCTTTTTATTCTTAGATTGTGTTTTCATTTATTGCAAATGAACAAATATTTTATTTGATTTACATATTGATGTACATTTTGGTTTTTACAAGTTTTATCCACTTAAAAAACATAAACGATAGTCATGCCATGTTGACTCCTACTGATTCTATCCAAACACCATGAAATTTATATTCAGGGAACTAAAGATCATGTTAACCCCTAAAATTAATTGTTGTTTTAAATATCATCATTATCAGAAAGCATTTTATAAGTGGTAAATGTCTCATGTCCCATATTTTTAAATGCTCCACACACATTGTATGTCAACACGTAAAATGATATCAGTATTTGCTCACACTATATTTACGAAAAAAATAAATTTGCAAAATTTAAACATATTGATCAGAATCACATAGCAAGTATTGAAGATTAGATTTTATCTATATTTTTCTTAATTGTTATTATTATTATTGTTATTATTAATAGCTGTGCTGAAAGTCACACTATTAAATGAAATAATGCTAGGAGAACAGTTTTTGGACGATAATTATCTATCTATTTATATCCCTCTATCATCCATCTTATCTCTACTTGCACCTATAAAGATGTTGTCTCATACTAATTTAATTATATGATCATCTTCATACTAATTTAATTGTAGTCTCTTCAAAAAATCAGAGTCATAAAAAAGTAACTTTAAGCTGACATAATGTGCAAAAAATAGGGGATAGCTTGGGGATTAATTAATGAAAATCATTATTTTCCATCTGAATAGCTTCAGTTGTATCTTCAAAGTTTTCAGTGTTTACTGGACTTAAGCACAACCATTTTTCTGGCACCAATTTGTCAATTTTCATTTCTACTCTTTCCTTATAGGATCAGAATATCAGGAACAGTGGGAAGGATAAGTGTAGAACACAATGGTTGTGCGAATTCTGTTCTCTAAGTTGTGGATACTTCACTGGTCATATTAATAAACTGAATCTGTTATTGTGCCTGGGGAAGAAAAATGCTTTCCTACATCAGTAGGTGTAGACTGAATACCTCACTTTGGAAATGATCATGCCAGACATCCAATAATTTAAATAATAAAAATATTTATTTTGCTTTAAGATGAGAGGATTTTAAGTAAAAGTCAAAAATATAAAAATTCTCAAAATATTAAGAGAATGGAAGGGAGAGACGGATTTGATTGTACTCCCATAAAATAGAACACAAGGTTTTCAAGTTTGAAGTTTGATCTCTGATTAGACAATGAAAGTTAGTTTTAATACCACATGCACCAGTAAATTATATGAAGTACACTTTGAAAATTTGTTAAAATATATCTGTAATGTGGGTAGGTTGAATGAAATAATTAGTCTAAATAAGACTCAAAATCATAACTATTTCTATCTCATGTTTAATTTCTTTATGGAAGAAACCATAAATATGTAGTTTTCTAAGTATATAATGTATAGTCTGGTTTAATACTTTCTAAGTGCTATATATGTAACATATACAATATGTATATATATATGTACATGACATGTACATTTATGTTATCCATATATATTCTTTCAGTTAGAAAAATTTAAATCAGAATGTGTCAATAAGAAATGTTAATATTATCACCACTTAATTTTTTAGAACTACTGTAAGATGCATTATCATAATGCCTGAATTACATTTTATATATATATTTTCAAAATTTTACCATAAATATATTATAATGCAAATATTAATTGATTTATACATCAGTAAAACAAACTTCTAATTGTCAGGGCAGTGTTTTAGATTCAATTTTTAAGTTCTTTAAAATTAATGTAGAATTCATGCAATAATTTCAAGGAATCTAACATACTAATATTACCAAAAATAATATATAAATACTTAAATTGTGTGACTTAATATTCAAGTGAACATCCAGAATTTAATAACCTTCAACTAATTAATCAGGAGAATATAAAGTGCTGTACCTGTTAGTATTTAATTGAATCTATTTTGCTTGCCATAAGGTCAGAGATTTATTCACAGCAGCATTATCTCTCAAAATGAAATGTTACAGGAATTGACTCTGTTCTTACACAGCTGCTAGATGTGGCAATTGCAACCAGAAAGGCTCCAAACAAGGATCATTGCTGTCAAAAGTAAGAAGGCTAAAGTTAAACCATGTTTTGGGAACAAATTTGCCATTTTTATTTCAAGACATATTAAATGGCCAATTAACTTTTTTCAAAAAAAACATTCACGTTCTTTTTCAAATAAAAAGAAGAATTTTGTGGTTTATTAGTCAACTACTCAGATATGATTTTAACATATTTTTCATTGTTATTTGCAACATGAAATTAATTCATTTGCATGTGAATTATTTCACATTATAAAATCAGATATCTACAAGGTTCAGAAAAAAATGTCAATACTGTGGCTATGTCTCAAAAATGAAAAATTAATTAGGTATTTAATATATATTTAATTCTATTTCTGTGAGGTGCTATGACAATAATATGGAATTCACTTCAAGATTAAGTCATATTCTGTAATGTCATCATGTACTGTTGGTTAGAAGAATTAGATAATCACAGAAAAACTCAGTTTAAAATAGCCTAGAGATCCCCTTTGGATTCTGCCAATTGTTGCATTTAGAAAGAGCACCTTGAGGACTTCCAGCCAAGATGGAGGCATCGGTAGACATACTGTGCCTTCTCGCACAACCAAAAGAAGAACAACAACAAATTAAACACACACACACACACACACACACACACACAAACACCAGAACTAACAGAAAATTGAACTGTAGGGAAGTTTGACAATCAAGGAGTTAAAGAAGAGACATTCATCCAGACCACACCACAATGCAGTGAGGTGGATTGCCCTGTCCTGGTGAACATCTAAGGCTCCACTCCTTATTACATAACAAGCATGACAAGACAAAAAAATGGCCCAAATGAAAGAACAAATCAAAGCTCCAGAAAAAATACAACTGAGTGGTGAAAAGATAGTGAACCTATGAGATACACAGTTCAAAACACTGGTAATCAGGATACTCACAGAATTGGTTGAGTATGGTTGAAAAATGGAGGAAAAAATGAAGGCTATGAAAAGTGAAATAAAGGAAAATCTATAGGGAAACAACAGTGACAGGAAGGCATCTGGGCCTCAAAGCAACGGTTTGGAGCAGAAGGAAGAAATAAACAGTCAACCAGAACAAAATGAAGAAACAAGAATTCAAAAAAATGAGGAGAGGCTTAGAAACCTCTGGGACAACTTTAAATGTTCCAACATCTGAATCATAGGGGTGACAGAAGGAGAAGAGGAAGAGCAAGAAATGAAAAACTTATTTGAAAACATAATGAAGGAGAACTTCCCCCAATCTGACAAAGGAAATAGACTTCTAGGAAGTCCAGGAAGTTCTGAGAGTCCCAAAGAAGTTGGACCCCAGGAAGCACACCCCAAGGCACATCATAATTGTATTACCCAAGATGAAATATAAGGAGATAATCTTAAAAGCAGCAGGAGAAAAGGAGAGAGTTACCTACAAAGGACAGCCCATGAAACTATCAGCTGATTTCTCATAAAAAAACTTACAGGCACAAAGAGGCTGGAAAGAAGTATTTAAAGTCATGAAAGGCAAGGACCTACCTCCAAGATTACTCTGTCCAGCAAAGCTATCATTTAGAATGGAAGGGCAGACAAAGTGCTTCCCAGATAAGGTCAAGTTAAAGGAATTCATCATCACCAAGCCCTTATTATATGAAATGTTAAAGGGACTAATCTAAGAAAAATAATATCAAAAATATGAACGGTAAAATGACAACAAACTCACAACTATTAACAAACAAACCTAAAAACAAAAACAAAAGCAAGCTAAGCAAACAACTAGAACAGGAAGAGAATCGCAGAAATGGAGATCACATGGAGGGTTATCAGCAGAGGAGTGGTAGGGGAAGAGAGGGGAAAAAAGTACAGGGAATAAGTAGCATA
Source organism: Micronycteris hirsuta (assembly GCA_004026765.1). NCBI lineage: Eukaryota > Metazoa > Chordata > Mammalia > Chiroptera > Phyllostomidae > Micronycteris > Micronycteris hirsuta. The sequence continues at coordinate 18,463 of PVJI01015596.1, forward strand.
AATGGCAGGTACAAAATAGACAAGGGGAGGTTAAGAATAGTATAAGAAATGGAGAGGCCAAAGAACTTATATGTGTGACCCATGGACATGAACTAAAGGGGGGGAATGTGGGTGGGAAGTGGTATGCAGGGTGGAGAGGAATAAAGGGTAGTAAATGGGACAACTGTAATAGCATAATCAATAAAATATATGTAAAAAGGAAATAGCGTCTTGATATTCTGAGTCGAAATTTGTTTTTCATAAAGTGTTAGGGGCAAAATGTGGTATAAACAATGGCATTTCAAGATTGTTAAATATTATTTAAACTTGTGCATGTTACATACATTTATGAATAAATTATAATCATCCCATATTCCCCAAGGTTTATTTATGTTTTTAAGTAGACAAATAAATCAGCAAAGCCCATATATTTCTTGCCGGAAGACTACAGAAATCCATTACCACTTAGTATACTTTTAAACAGCTTTCTTGAGTTATAACTGGAATATAATCATATGCACATGTTTAAAGTGTAAATTTGTAGTAGAATCGTCACTATAATAATAAAAATTAACATATTTATTACTTGCAGAAGCTAAAGCTTCCCAGTGCCTTCTGGAATTCTTTTCTCAAGTCCTTTTTCAAATCCATTCTTTTTAGCCTCAGATAAATACTGGTCTACTTTATCTCAGATTAATTGGAAAGTTCTAACATTGTTATGTGAATAGAATCATATAGTATTCACCTTTTTTTCATCTGGAGTTTTAAACTTAGTTATTTTGAGAATTATTTGTGTTGTTAAATGCATGAATAGTTTATTTCTTTATTGCTGATTAGTTTTTCAGTTATGGCTACTTTTAAAAGTTTGTACATATGTGTTGTTTCTACGTTTTGGCTGTGGTGAGTAATGCTGCAATGAACATAGGGGGAAAGATATCTCTTTAATTATATATTTTGGGTAAATATCCAGAGGTGGGATTCTAGGTTATAGGGCAGCATTATTTTTACATTTTTGAGGAACCTCCATACTGTTTTCCATAGAGGTTGTACTATTTACATTCCCATTGACCTCTAACAAGTTGAAGCATATTAGTCAGGTATTTTGTAAAATATCTCTCAGTTTTCCTTTGCCTGACATATTCTCATGATTAGATTGGTTTTATAGATTCTTCATAATAATGCTACCAAGCTGAAGTGCCCTTTTCATCACATTCCATAAAGAGGTACATAATATTCCTGTGACTTACTGTTGATCATGTCACCCTTGACAACTTGGTTAGGGCAGTAACTGCCAGTTTCCCTGATGGGAACTTTGACATTTTTTGTGTGTCAAATGGTGTACACATTTGCATTGAGTGTTGCATTTTTTATCTGATAGAATTTTGTTTATTGTCTATAAATGTTTTAAACAATATTTGATCATGTTAGGGCATTGAATAATAAATTTATCTATTTTACTTATGGTTATGTGAAGAATTTTTACCATCAGAAGTGTTTCAAATCTTTTTCTGCTTGATCCAAATATTATATATATTTAAGTACTTACTATTTTGTATCATTTTGAAATATTATATTTTCCAGAATCTTCTGTATTGATTGTATTCAGGTAGCTGTGAGAGTTTGAGGTTACCTAACTTCTAGTTCTTGGTTGAAGGTTTCTTTCTTTTGTTGGTATAATCAACATTATTCTTGTTCAGCTGTGATAAGTCTTATGAGGCTCTTAATTTTCTTTGCTTTTTTCCTTCTTTTTCTTTCCTACACTGTCTTCAATGATCTTCTTCCTCTTGCAAATTTTCCCACTTTCCCAAAGAATGGTACTCTGCCAACACCTTCATCTAGAATGTCACCCCTAAAGACAGTGCCAGCCCAATCCCAGGATATTGCAGTTGGCTCTGCTGAATTTAGGCTTTTCTACTCACAGGTAATTTGAACATTTTAATATCCTCTATTTCATAGATATTCCAAAAGTGTGGGTAATATCATATTTTTGTTGCCTTTTTGTTGTTCTGTGTGGTTTTATTGCAAAATGCATTACAAGGCTCAAATTTAGGAAGCTGTTAATTGTATGAACTATTATTCTTTATTCATTATCCAAAAGAAATGTCTTTGGATATAAAAGAATTATTATATTAAAATAATAATGACATATTGTAGATTTTTCAGTCACTGATTATAAAGACAGTGCTTTAAATACAGACTTCAAGGCACTAGTTTGAAGGGAAAAAATGTCATTTTCTATCCGCTGAGTAAATTTTAACTGTTATTCACAATTCACATATAAAGCATTAATACAGTGTGCTGATTCATTTCAGTCACTTCATTGATCATTATTTTTTAAGTTTCCTGACAGAATTTTTTAAAATACTAAAACTTCTAATAAAAATTGTACAGCAGCCTTTCATTTTATGTTTTAGCTCCTTGCATCATCAAATATTGTTCAAATGGAGAAATCTTACAAAATTTTCACCTTTATCACCTCCTCATTCATGTCATTATTCAAGCTTACCAATTATGAGAGACATTAAGGTCAGTGGAAAGTATTATTTGGAGGAAAATTATGTTTTGTTTTATTTAGCAGATATATCTTCAGTTTTCAAACCTTCATGATACAATTTAGTTTATATTTATCAAAAGGTCCCACAGAATAAATTTACGGCTTTGAGAGTCTTGATAAAAGGATATCAAAACCTGATTTCCAGGGCATAGAGAAAACTATTTCAATAACATTTACTGCTTATGTTAATTATGATGGGCCATAAAACCATCTATGTAAATTATGAAAAGCCCCTCTAACCTTGTTAAAGTATATCAAATTATAGTTTATTATTAATTATATTAAATTTTCATTTTAAATATCATAGCAGGGTTTATTGTTATCAATTACTTTGTAAGTAATTGAGATATTAACTGGACATCTACTATATTTGGTTTAGGAAGCAAATATAGCCCCAGGATCTAGGGTAGAAGTCAGCCCATCATTCTGATTCAAGAATTGTTAAAGCAGTGATTGTTTGAAGCAGAAAGAAAAGAGACTTGTCCAGATGTATAATTTACTTGACTCTCCAACTTCCTAACTTCCCACCAACACACCACATGACTGCTATTTTGAGAATGTTGTAATGTAAGAAATGAATAGAAAGGAAAAAATTGTTTCAATTCAATGATCTAATAAGAAACAGGTGTAGCAGAAGGTACTAAGAAGAAGAATCATCTGGAAGAAGAGCTACCAAATTCAGGATATGACTAAGCAGGTATCCAGGCATCTCAAGTAGAAGAGAATAACAAGATTACTGGTGGAAGAAACAAAAGAAAACCAGAAACAAGACCTCTTAGGAAATGAAATCTTAAATATGCTTTGTATAGGTAGATAAGCATAGATAGACTGAAAACTGAGAAGGAAAAATAATGACAATTATTATAGGTCTCTCAGGCCATATTATCATTATAGGAATTATCATGAGAGCAAGCAAGGTTTTAAGCAACAGAAAATCAATAATGTTCATGTTTGAAAAAAAACACTATGCCTAATTTATATAAAATGAGTGAGAATAAAAATGGGATATGGAAAGAGAATTCTGTGTAATTCAAAAAGATATGATTATGCTATAAATCACATAAGAAAATAATATCTAACAGTGAAATAAAGTATTAGAAAAAGTAGGAACACCACAGTTAACTTTTAAGAATTATTTTAAACAGTACAGTCAATTTAGTTTTTATGACATAATTTTAGCAAAAGTGAGAGACATGGCTTAGAGCAAAGTGTGTGAGTAGGGAAAGGCATCATTAGAACAACGTGCCACTTGGATATCTACCACTCATCTGTAGTTGTACCAACACTAAAATCCATACACTGGATAATCTCATGCCATTTGTATCTTATATGGTGCATGCAAGAAATGTTATGATCATCAAAAACTTACTTATATAGTTTGTGTAATGTTATTATTTTATACCTAATGAAATAATCAGCTAAATCAAAAGTAACACAATGAGGATGCTCACTTGCGTTAAGTACCAAGGAACAGTGTTACAGAGAAGTCATTTAGAAATAATCATTACTATCTGTGTACCTCAACGGAATAAATAATGGAAGAAAATAAACTGTATATAAAATACATATGCATACATATAATAAATCCCTTGAGCAGCACAAAATATATATTCATATCAATTTAGAGATTTTTCCTTTTAGTAACATTTCTTCTGTTTTCCAATTCTAATTTAAACATCTCAAGAAATGATTTTGTCATTTTCTGTAATTTGTAACCAGCTAATCCCTGGCTGGTGTGTCTCAGTGAATTGAGTGTTAGTCTCCTAACTGAAAGGTCACAGGTTCAATTTCCTGTCAGGGCACGTGCCTGGATTCTGGGCCAGGTCCCCAGATGAGTGTGTGAGAGAGGCAATCAACTGATGTTTCTCACAGTTATGTTTCTCTTCCTCTCCTTCTCCTTCCTTTCCCCTCTCTCAGAAAATAAATAAAATCTTTTTAAAAAATAATTGCCTATTATTAACTATACCTGATTCATTGGCCTTATGAAAACTGTTCTTGCCCTGGCTGGTGCAGCTCAGAGGATTGAGTGCCAGCCTGTGAACCAAAGAGTCACTATTTTGGTTACAGTCAGGGCACATGCCTGGGTAGCAGGCCATGTCCCCAGTAGGGGGCACTTGAGAGGCAATCGCATATTTATGTTTCCCTGCCTTTTTCTCTCCCTTCCTCTCTCTCTAAAAATAAATAAATGACGCCTTAAAAAAGAGAAAACTGTTCTCTTTCCCACCTCTTATTTTTTTTTCCTCTATCCCCATGATAGGTTAGCTTTTACCAACTATCTGAGCTTTCAGAACAATATAAAATAAATGGAGGACTGGATAAAGGAATACCTACACAGTAATGAGTAAAAGCAGATAGTCTGAATGAATCAAAACACAAACACCTTGTCCATCTTGCTTCTTTAAACTTAAAAAAAAAAAAAAATCCAGCATAGCTCAGTGGATTGAGCACAGGCTGGGAACCAGAGGGTCCTGGTTCAATTCCCAGCCAGGGCACATGCCTGGGTTGCAGGCCAGGTCCCCGGTGGGGGCCATGTGAGAGGCAACCATACATTGCTGTTTCTGTCCCTCTCTGTCTCCCTCCCTTCCCCTCTCTCTAAAAAAAAATAAAAATAAAAAATCTTAAACTTTAAATAATATATTAATTGGTTTTGTAAATAGCAATCCTCACACAGAACATTCTTTTAGTTTCTTGATTCTATGAGATGTTTTCCTTAAAGGAAATTTGACAGTAAAGTACAGTTAAGATTTTATAGGAAAGAAACTTTCATCTTGCAGCCTCTTTTTAACCGGTAATAATAATATAGCAATTAAAGTGAAGTTGAATTGTATCACCAGAATTAAAACTCTCAGTTAATCTATTAAAACCAGTTCATGTTTGTAATTAATCCTCTTTTTCTAGCACTTTGTCTTTTTACCTGTCATACACACGTAAGCTATACAGGGAATTTGTCCTGGCTTGATATGTAAATAAGGTCCTAAAACTTTTTAATTTTCTATGTGCTTATCAAAATAAGCTAAAACAGCTAATCAGAATGGGGTTATCAAAATAGTCAAAGGAATATGACTCAAGTGTAAAATTAATTTGATTTGACAAATAAAATAATAAATTAAGGGATGTCAGGCATCCCATATAACACAAGAATAAAATATGTTATGAACTGTTCTGCATTAAAATACTTGAAAATTTTTAAAAAGGTGCATGGAATTGAAACTGACTGCTAAAACATTAAAGGAAATAGAACTATAAAAGAGACATAAATTAAATTTGTAATGAAGTCTGCTTATCTATGCTGGCTTTTCACTTTAATAAAAAAATATTCCATTTGATCTTCATGTTAAAAAAACACTCAAATAACCTTAAAAATGACCCCTTCATGAAAATCTATCAAACTTAGCCAATTTAGAGATCTGTATTTGACTCCAACAGGTTATAATTTCTCATTAGATGTCACCTATCGATTCCTTGTTCTTATGACAACAATAATAGAGCTGTGAGAGGTTAAAAGACAAAAGTTCTGAGTTTAAAAAAATGAATATTTTAGAAACATTATCACTCTAAGTTCCTGAGGAATAAAAATGATACTGAGTTAGTCAATTAAGGTTGATGTTTATTTTCTCCCATAAAATCAGAGGATGAATATGTTCATCATATTCATTGCAAGCTCCTAACCAAGCCCATGTTAATGCCACATTTTTCTATTTCTAATATTTTTGCTCCATATAATACACATCCAATTTAATAAGTTCAATTAGTAAATACTAATCAAAGGAAGCAATCAAAATTGAAGCAACATCCTTGTATTTCTGTCTTAGAAATTTTAGATTAATATTAAAAATTATTTTCTTCTCACAGTTTGCTACAAACTCATGTTTTACAAGTGAAAGATGAAGTATTCTAACATCATTATAAAGTTACTTTAATAACATAATAAAATTCTAGCACTTTCTTCTAGATAAAAAGTTATCTCACCTTGTTTTGCAGAAAAACATTAATTTTGATTATAGAGTTAGGAAGCACTTCCGGAAATTTGGAGACATAGATTATTTATAGACACCGATTATATATAGATAAGGCATAAGTGTTTGATTAAACCGTGCTTGGCAAAGCAAAAGAATTAGCAGAACTTTGGATATCAGTGAAATTTGAAAATGTGTGTTTTAAGAGTAAGCTTAGGGAGGAAGTGTGCACTATTTTTAAGATCACTTTAAACTAAAGCAACTGATGAGCCGCGTGGCCTTTGGTATTTGTGTGAGCTTTCTAAACTGGCTTTATAAAGTGAGAAAACTGATGATATTTGTATAATTAGAATATCTCAGTATTAGATAAGTTAATGTATATGAAGCACATAGGATGGTGCTACACAGATACACCACAGTAAGTAAATGTCAATACTTATGATTACAGCTTTTGGCAATTCTTAGGTCTGAAAGTCAGATTTTAATAAATATAAAGGAAGTTTGAATGAAGGATGTTCACAGACTTTGTGTTTCAGTTGGTAGATTAAGTTTATTATCATCATAACTACTGATATTATTCATTACTGAGTAAATCTATAAGTTGGTTGAAATAACTTTGAGGGGTGTGTGACTTACTTGGAGATTCATTTTCATGTACATGTCTGCATGTTACAGCACCCACTTTAAAAACTGGACTGATGCTTCAGATTATTTCCTCAAATTATTTAAAAATTAATTAAGTATAAGAATTTCTGGGATGGATGAATAACTGTCGTGAATCCTGGCCTGCAGAATTTGTATAGCTGTGACTGATGCATGAATAAACTCACACAGAAACACTGGATTAGAGGACTCCGGGTTATATAACCCCTCCCTCATAATATGGGAGAGGCCCTGTGTGGTGTGTCGACTGGCCTTTTATTCTGTTTTCTCGGGCTTCATTAACTATGCCTAGATTGTAGATTCAAGTTAGGCAGTAGAGGGTCCAGGAAGGTATATCAAAAGGAGAGATATGCAAATAGAAGGACAACAGGTTTGGGCTGAACTCAAAGGAACTGTGAACACTAGATTTGAGGGAACTAGGCATGCATCAGCATAAGTTCTTTTGATCCAAGGGGAAGAGAGGTCTTAGCAAGAACAAACTTTTGATTCTAAGAAATATATCATCCTGATTTCCCACAGGAAATTCCACCATCACACATGTGGGTCCTGCTTGCAGTCTTAATGTTCCACGAGAGTCCGTGATCTCTTTAGACGTGAAACATTAGAGCTATACTTCCCACTGTGATATGCATGGATTTCCTTTAAGTAAAGACTTTAAAATTGTTGCTGGACTGAAAACAATTAAAACACTGGCAACAATTTTTTTAAATCAATGTTTTAAGAACTCTGGAAACCAACCAGATTTGACACAATCTAAAATTGATTTCTTGAGGAAAAAAATAGCTGATCTCCATAACATCAATGACCTTTGTGGAGTTTTTAATTTGTTTGATAAACTTGTCTCTCCTCCCAACTCAACGTACCAGATATAAACACATCTGTGTATCATCCATTTTTCTTGCCACATCGCATTGGCTAGGAAACTCAGGGCTATACACAATGTTCAATAGAAATGGTGAGAAAGACAATTCTAACTTGTTCTAGAATTTAAGGAACAGCATTCTCTCATTCTCTCTTAAACTGTATGTTTAGGTTTTTTGCATAGTATTTGATTTTTATAATATTTTGGTATGGATTTTTGGACTATTTTGTGATAATAATTTGGCTATAGATTTTTACAATATTTTTGTATGATTTTTCTATCAGTTCAATGCTGGCCTCATAAAATTAGTTGGTTAAGTGGTCTTTCCTATTTTCTGAAAGAGTTTATGTATTTATAATTCATGTTATTTCCTTCTTAAAATTTTGGTAAAATTTGCCACTGAAGTCGCCAGGGTTTGAGGTTTTCTTTGTGTGAATATCTTAAAGTACATATTTATTTTTCTTTGATGAGTATGTCAGTTCAGTTTATTTCTTTTCCAGTTAATGTTTTTATTTATATATTAGGTGAATTAGTCCCATTTCATCCAGTTTATCAAGTCTATGAGCATAAATTTTTAACATATTTAATGTTAATATTTTCATCTTTTTATTATATTTAGGGTCTGTTATTTCCTGCCTTTATTGCTGGTTTTAGTAATTTGCAATCTTTATTTTTCATGGTAACTCTCAATAATGGTTTATTAAATGTATTAATCTTTTCAAAAATAATTTTTTGTTTCATGGATGTTTTTGCTGTTTGTTCTTTTAATTTTCATTCTTATTTGCTCTTATATTTATCATTTTCTTGTTCTGGGTTTAATTTGACCATCTTTTTCTAGTTTCCTAACTTGAAAGCTTATACCATTGTTTTGAATTTTTTTTCAGTTTTAATACAAGCATAAGGTGCTAGACATTTTAAGCTACAGAATATATACTATGTTGGTGAATGTTGAGGTGTATTAGAAGAGAAAATATATTCTGCTATTGTTGGGTGGTGTATTATATAAATGTCATATATGACACATGGTTATACAGTGCTGTTCAGGTCTTCTAATTTGAACTTATCTATTTCTCTTTTCATTCTATCAGCTGTTTATATATTTTGAAGATCTGTGGTCTGCTGCAAATAACTTAGAATTGTGATATCTTATTGCTGAGCATTTACCATTTTATCAATATGTAATGTCCTTCTTATCTCTGAACATCTTTTTCTTTATTTTTATTCAAGAGAGAAGTGTGAATTTGATATAGCAACAAGAAAAATAAAGTACCGAGGAATAAACCTAACCAAGGAGGTAAAAGACCTGTACTCAGAAAACTACACAACACTGAAGAAAAAAATTAAGGAAGATACAAACAAACGGAAGCATGTACCATGCTCATGGATTGGAAGAATTTATATAATCAAAATATCCATACTACTCAAAGCAATGTATAGATTCAGCGCAATCCCTATAAAAGTACCAATGACATATTACAGATATAGAACAAAAATTTCAAAAATTTATATGGAACCATAAAGGACCATGAATAGCCACAGCAATTTTGAGAAAGAAGAACAAAGCAGGAGGGATACAATACCTGATATCAAACTGTATTACAAGGCCATTGTAATCAAAACAGCTTGGTACTGGCATAAAAACAGACATATAAACCAACGGAACAGAAAGAGAACACAGAAATAAACCCAAGTCTCTATGGTCAATTAATATTTGACAAAAGGGAAAGAAGCATCATTTGGAGTACAAATAGCCTCTACAACAAATGATGTTGGGAGATCTGGACAGCTATATGCAAAAAAAATGAAACTCAACCATCAACTTACACCATCCGCAAAAATAAATTCAAGGTGGATAAAAGACTTAAATATAAGTTGTGACACCATAAAAGTCCTAGAGGAGAACATAGGCAAGAAAACCTCAGATTTCCTGTGTAGCAGTATTTTCACTGATATGTCCCCTAGAGCAAGGGACATAAAGGAAAGAATAAACAAATGTGATCTAATCAAAATAAAAAGCGTCTGCATGGCTAAAGAAAACAGGATTAAAATGAAAAGACAACCAACTGCATGAGATAACATATTTGCCAATGATACCTCGGGCAATGGGTTGATCTCCAAAATATATAAAGAATGCACACAACTCAACTCCAGAAAGTCAACCAACCCAATTAAAAAAAGGACAAAAGACCTGAACAGACACTTCTCCAAGGAGGACATACAGAGGGCCCAGAAACATAAGAAAAGATGTTCAGCATCACTAGCCATGAGAAAGATGCAAGTTAAAACCACAGTGAGATACCACTTCACACCAGTGAGAATGGCCATCATAAACAAATCAAGAAACAAGTGTTGGAGAGGATGTAGAGAAAAGAGAACCCTAGTGCACTGTTGGTGGGAATGAAGACTGGTGTAGCCACTGTGGAAAACAGTATGGAATTTCCTCAGAAAACTAAAAATGGAATTGCCTTTTGATCTGGCAATTCCACTGTTGGTATTATACCCTAAGAGCCATGAAACACCAATCCAAAAGAACCTACGCATCCCAATGTTCATAGCAGCACAATTTACAATAGCTAAGCAGTGAAAGAAACCTAAGTGCCCATAAGTAAATGAATGGATCAAAAAACTATGCTACATTTACAGGATGGAATTTTACACAGCAGAAAGAAAGAAGGAGCTCTTACCCTTTGTGACAGTGTGGATGGAAGTGGAGAGCATTATGCTAAGTGAAATAAGCCAGGTGGTAAAAGCTAAATATCATATGATCTCACCTTTAAGTGGATCCTAACCAACAAAACAAACAATCAAGCAAAATATAACCAGAGACATTGAAATTAAGAACAAACTGATGGTAACCAGAGGGGAGGTGGGAGGGGATAATGGGGGTGGGGGTAAAGGGTTTAGAGGAACATATATAAAGGACCCATGGACAAAACCCAAGGAAGGTGAGATCGAAGGTTGGAGGTGGGGATGGCTAGGGTGGGGGGTGTGGGTGGAAAGTGGAGACATCTGTACTTGAACAACAATAAAAAAATAAATTCTTAAAAAGAGAGAGAGAAGTGTTAAAGAGAGAGAAAGACATCAATGTAAGAGAAACTTTGATCAGTTGCCTTCTGAATACATCTCAACCTGAGTAGAGACTGAACCCACAACCTAGGCATATGCCCTGAGTGGAAATCCAATCCACAACCTTTTGGTTTATAGGATGATTCTCCAACCAGTCAAAGCACACTGGCCAGAGCTGAACATATCATTTTTCTTTCTGAAGAAAACTTTGTCTAATATTAGTATAGCCACATCTGTTTCCTTTTGAGTAGTGTTTTCACAATGTATCTCATTTTGCTTGTAATTTGAACCTGTCTTTATATTTAAAGTAGTTTATTATATATAGCCCACAGTTGATTTGTTTTAATGAAGTCTGGTAATTTTTCTGTTTTATTTGGTATGCTTAGGTTATTTGCATTTAAATCTTATAATTAATCACTTACAATTAATAATATATTTTATTGAAATGACTTGATTTGGGGCTACCATTTTATTGTAGTACTGTGTCATTGATTTTATTCTCATTTTGATCACAGAGTCTTTGTTACTAAGAAAAGCATATATATATACATATATATATATATATATATTTTTTTTTAGGATATATTTCTTCTGAAAAGGATTATACATCAATAGATTTTAATAGATATATTTTCTGGTATAGAGGACCCTGGATATTAGTTAACTTTCTGGCTACAGATGAGAAACCTGAGGTTCAGAAAAGAGGCAGAGCAAAGAAGTGGAACATAGGATTCCAGAACCAGGTTCCACGTTAAAAAAAAAAAAAAAAAAAAAAAAAAAAAAACAGCTCTGATATGATGTGTGTGCTCTATGGGTTGTGCCTTTACCCAGGTGATTGGAATCTTTGGGAGAAGAGCTACTCTCAGAGGGGAAGTAAGGTGAACCCAGAGATAGTGTGTATCCCTTTGGCCTTGCAGCACTGTCTTTCAGATTTAAAATCTTATAATCATCTGGGAAATTTTCAAATTTCAGATTCCCGTGTCCTTTAGTTATTCTTTGATAAAGGTGACTTCAGGAGTAGCTCAGGAATGGAGTTTTCAAGTTTCAAGTACAGTTATGTATTGTATAACCACATTTTGGTCAATGACAGACCACATATACAATATGAGGGCTATCTGGAAAAAGCCCAACATTGTTAACATAACAAGAATGTTTTGTGCAACATTGATGTAACGTGGCAGCCAAGAAAAATAGACTGGACTATACATGCATGAACAATGATGACTTCACTGCACTAGTCAGTGGGAGCAGTAGACTCCACTGAGCGAGCATGTGTACTGTGTGACCATCACATTCAAAATGACTGAGCAAGTAAAGCAATGAATCTGCATCAAATTTTTCATTAAGCTTGAATATTCCTGTGTGTGGAAACTATCCAGATGATTCTGACGTCCACAGCTATGGGCAACAGGTGATTGGCAGCCTCATCATAACAATGAGCCCTCTCATGCACCATTTCTCATGCAGAGGTGTTTGAAAAACATTAAATCACTCAGGTGACTCAGGCCCCCTAGAGCCTAGATTTGGCACCCTGCAAATTCTGGCTTTTCCCAAAATTAAAATCACCTTTGAAAAGGAAGGATTTCAGACCATGGATGAGATTTAGGAAAATACAATGGGGTAGCTGATGGCAGTTGAGAGAACTGTGTGAGGTTCCAAGCTGCCTACTTTGAAAAGCACTGAAGTGTCATTGTCCTATGTACAATGTTTCTTGTACCTTGTATCTTCTTCAAGACACGTTTCATATTACATTGCTAGATACCCTCTGGACAGACCTCATACAACAATAACAAAAAAGTTGCTTTCTTAAGATTATAATGGAGTTTCCAAATTCCTATCATCTTGTGACATTATAGCCATTGTCATAATGTTGTAGAACAATGAATTACCTACATGTTTGTGGTGATGTTGGTGTAAATTAACCTACTGTGCTGCCAGTCATTTAAAAGTAGAGCACATACAATTATGTACAGTACATACCATTCAATATTGGTAACAAATGAACATGTTACTGGTTTGTGTATCTATTGTACTTTATTTCTATTGTTATTTTAGAGTATACTCTTTCCACTTAGAAAAAATAATTTTCTGTAAAACATTGTGCCCTACTAGGACAGCAGCTGTCTCACACATTTCGTGTTATCTTGTCTGTAGATGGCATCATTTTATCTTATACTTGATTAATCTAGTGTTGCTTTGTAGAGTAATGGGTTGTATAGGCTTGTAACCCTAGAGCAGCAGGCTACATGATAAAACCACTGTGTGCCATAGGCTGTTACATCTAGGTCATTCTTTCTGTTCTTTGAAGGAAGAGCTGAAGTGAATGAAAGAGTAAAAAATAGAAAGAAAAATCATTAAGAAAATAAGAAGGAAGAAAAAATTGAGTTTATCTAAATAGAAAAAATTGTAGCATCAACTGTGTAATGACCTAACAATGATCTTTGCAGTATAACTTGAAAAAGTGGGAGTTTGAAGACAAAATTGATGTACCATATTAGTCTCTGGGGTCCTTAAGCTGTTTCCTTTGGTTCAGAAAGCACCTATTGAATTTTCCTGAATTAAGTGCACCAGTCATGGACCTGGTCACAGTTTAAATGAGAACAAGTCACATGCAAAACAATGTGCATATTTATGCTAACTTATTCCTTTTTCTTTTTAAGGAGTAAGTCTATTGAAAGCCAGAGTAAATATATATTTTAAAATATATTTTATTGATTGTGCTATTATAGTTGTCCCTTTTTTTCTCCCCTTTTCCTCTAAGGCCTGTCCCCCCTTCCCATCATCATTCTTCCACCTTACTTTATGTCCATGGGTCATACATATAAGTTCTTTGGCTTCTCCATTTCCCATACTATCTTTAACCTCCCTCTATTTTGTACCTCTCATTTATGCTTCTTATTCCCTTTACCTTTTCTCAAATTCTCCCCCTCCCCATCTCCGCTGAAAACCCTCCATGTGATCTCTATTTCTGTGAATATGTTCCTGTTCTAGTTGTTTGCTTAGCTTGTTTTTTTTTTTTTCTTTTTTAGGTGTGGTTGTTGATAGTTATGAGTTTGTTGGCATTTTACTCTTCATAGCTTTGATCCTTTTTTTCTTAGACATTTCATACAATAAGGACTTGGTGATGATGAACTCCTTTAACTTTACCTTCTCTGGGAAGCACTTTATCTGCCCTTCCATTCTAAATGATAGCTTTCCTGGATAGAGTAATCTTGGATGTAGGTCCTTGCCTTTCATGACTTCAAATACTTCTTTCCAGCCCCTTCATGCCTGTAAGTTTTTTTATGAGAAATCAGCTGATAGTTTTATGGGAAATCCTTTGTAGGTAATTCTCTCCTTTTCTCTTGCTGCTTTTAAGATTCTCTCCTCATCTTTAATCTTAGCTAATGTAATTATGATGTGCCTTGGTGCGTGCTTGCTGAGGTCCAACTTTTTTGGGACTCTCAGAACTTCCTGGACTTCCTGGAAGTCTATTTCCTTTGTCAGATTGGGGAAGTTCTCCTTCATTATGTTTTCAAATAAATTTTTCATTTCTTGCTGTTCCTCTTCTTCTGGAACCCCTATGATTCAGAGTTTGGAATGTTTAAAGTTGTCTCTCCTTATATTTTTGAGTTCTTGTTTCTTTATTCTGTTCTCTTTGAATGTTTATTTATTCCTTATGGTCCAAACAGTAGATTTGGGTCCTGGTTTCCCTCCTTTCACTGTTGGTTCCTTGTACATTTTCCTTTATTTCAGTTTTCATAGCCTTCCATTTTTCCTGTGTTTGTGACCATACTCAACCATTTCTGTGAGCATCCTGATTACCAGTGTTTTGAACTGCGCATCTCATAGTTTCGCTATCTCTTCACCACTTAGTTGTATTTTTTCTGGAGCTTTGATCTCTTCTTTAATTTGGGCCATTTTTTTTTTGTCTTGGCATACTTGTTATGTTGTAAGGGGTGGAACCTTAAGTATTCACCAGGGTGGGGTGACCCACTTTGCTATGTTGTGCTACTGTATGTGGGAGTGGGGCCTGAAGGGGAACAATGCTGTTTGTTTAGCTCTTGGTTGGCTTTCAGTAACTTCCTCCACTACCCATAAGAAAATTGGGACTTCTGGTGCTGATTCCTGGGCGGGGGGGGAGGGTACAGTTTGTGTACCTTCTAGGACCCTGTGGGTCTCTCCAATGAACTCTCTTGTGAAGCGACGGTTTTCTTCCACTGCCGTAACCCCCACAGGTGTTTCAGTCAGAGGTTTTGAGGCTTTATTTCCCCATGCTGGAACCTTGGGTTGTGCTGTCTGTCTTGCTCCCCAGTTGTTCCTCCTGGTTTATCCACACACAAATGTGGGACTGGCCCGCTCCTCCAGCTACTGCCTTTTTTTCCCTAGTTCTCTATTCACTGCTTTGTTGTGAGTCCTCTCCACTCTGGCTGCCTATCTTTGCTACTTTTAGTGGTCTGGTTGAATGTTTATTCTTTAATTCCTTGGTTGTCAGACTTCCATACAGGTCAATTTCCTGGCAGTTCTGTTTTTGTTTTTTGTTTTTTGTTTTTAATTTGTTGTTGCCCTTCTTTTGATTGTGCAAGGAGGCAAAGTATATCTACCTACACCTGCATCTTGGCCAGAAGTCCCCAGAGTAGATATATAATTTTGATGATATGTGACTATACAAGAATATGTTTAGGGCTTTGATATATTTTAAATCTATTTTATTGATTATGCTATTACAGTTGTCTCAATTTTTCCCCTTTGTCTCGGCCATCTGGTACCCCCCACTCCCTCTAGCAATGCCCCCTTAGTTCATGTCAATGGGCCATGCAGGTAATTTCTTTGGCTTTTCCACTTCCTACACTGTTCTGAACATCCCCTTGTCTATTTTGTACCTATCAAATTATACTTTTTTAAATTTATTTTATTGATTATGCTATTACAGCTGTCCCATTTACCTCCCTCTATCCCCCCTACCCCACAGCCCCCCATTCCCCGCCCTTTAGTTTCTGTCCATGGGTCATACACATACATTCCCTGGCTTCCACATTTCCCATACTATTCTCAACTTCCCCCTGTCCATTTTTTTACCTATTGCTTATGCTACCTCTTCTCTGTACTTTCTTTTCCTCTCTCCCCCTCCCACTCCCCTGTTGATATCCCTCCATGCCTTATATAAATCCCTTTAACATTTCATATAATAAAAGCTGGGTGACGATGAACTTCTTGAACTTGACCTTATCTGAGAAGCACTGTATCTGCCCTTCCATTCTAAATGAGAGTTTTGCTGGATAGAGTATTCTTGGATGTAGGTCCTTGCCTTTCATGACTTGGTATACTTCTTTCCAGCCCCCTCTGACCTGAAAGGTCTCTTTTGAGAAATCAGCTGACGGTCTTATAGGAACTCCTTTGTAGGTGATTGTCTCCTTTGCTCTTGCTGCTTCTAGGATTCTCTCTTTATTTTTAATATTGGGTAATGTCATTATGGTGTGTCTTTTTGTGTTCCTCTTTGGGTCCAACTTCTTTGGGACTCTCTGAGCTTCCTGGACTTCCTGGAAGTCTATTTCCTTTGCCAGATTGGGAAAGTTCTCTTTCATTATTTGTTCAAATAATTTTTTAATCCCTTGGTCTTACTCTTCTCCTTCTGGCACCCTTATTGTTACAGAACAGATGGGGGGCTGAACGATATGAACACCCCCCTTTTTTCCCCGGGGGTTCCTCCCCCTTACCAGGTTCACTTTGTCTGCCACCAGAGAAAAGACGTAAAAGGAAAAGAATTATTATTTATTTGGAAGTTGTACAAACTAAAGTTCTTTAGAATATGCATAAATGCACGCAGTCCTTCCCTCTCCCTCTGCCCCACCTGGGGTAACATATTTCAAGCAGGCTCCTGGCACCATCCACGTAGCAAAAAGGGAGCACTTCCAAAGCCACGTGGTCCTGACTCTCATCCAAGCCACATGGTCTCCACTCTGCCAAAACTGCGTGGTCCCAACAAGATGCCCAAGCTGTGTGGTCCCAAAAAGAGAGTCAATGGCTGCCACGCCTGGGTTTAAATCCCAGAGCCAATCTTTCTCTGCAGCCTCATTTCTGGTTCCTCCCACAATTGTCCACAGCTGCCAGCATTCAGGGCAGGTGTGGCCCTGTGGTGTGGAGCCAATTATCTCCAAGCTCTTCTGGATCCCATTACAAATCCCTGTTTGGGGGCCCCCCTCTTGGATGTACCCAGTTACACTATGACCCGGATGTTGGGACGTTTACAGATACCCTGGAGGTTTCTAATCCTCTCCTCATTTTTTTGAATTCTTGTTTCTTCATTCCTTTCTGATTGAATGTTTTTTTCTCCTTTCTGGTAAATACCATTTATTTGAGTCCCAGTTTCCTTCCCATCACTATTGGTTCCCTGTACATTTCTCCTTATTTCTCTTAGCATATTCTTCTTTTTTTCATCTAATTTGCAACCAAATTCAACCAATCCTGTGAGCACCCTGATTACCAGTGTTTTGAACTGTGCATCTGCTAGGTTGGCTATCTCTTCATGGCTTAGTTGTTTTTTCTGGAGTTTTGATCTGCTCTTTCATTTGGGCCATCCTTCCCTTTCTCTGCACACCTGTTACTTTAAGGAGGGGAGTCTTAGGTGTTCACCAGGGCAGGGCAACACGTCACTGTCTTGTGATGCTGCCTGTGGGGTGGGGCCTGAGAGAGAACAATGGCGTTTGCTCCACTCTCTACAGACTCCCAGTCACCTTGCCCAACACCTAAAAGCAAATTGGGCCTCTCCTCACTGGTTCCCGGGTGGGTGGGCCTGTGCCATGTGGGTCTCTCGAATGAACTCTGCCATGATGCTGGGAGTTCCTCCCGCCACTGCCTCAACCCCCACAGGTGTTTTCAATCGGCGGTTTGAGGCTTTATTTCCCTGTGTTGGTGGGTTGCAAGGTCTGCTCCACACCCCAGCTTTTCCTCCTGGTCTATTTGTGCATGAATGAGGGACCGCCGGGTCCACCAGTCTCGGCCCTGGTGGGTCCGGGTTGGCCAGCTGTGGGTTTCACCGAGTGCGCCAGCCTCGGGCCTCTCCGGGCAGCTGCAGCATTGCCCCCAGGACTCCACAAACAGCTTTCTCACCGCATGCTCTCCGCCCAGCTCTGCCCCGCTTACCAGTCTGGATGAACGTGTCTTCTTTAACTTCTTGGTTGTGGGACTTCTGTACAGTTCATTTTTCTGTTAGATCTGGTTGTTTTTTGTTTTTAAATTTTTGCTTTCCCTCGTTTGGTTGTGCGAGGAG
Organism: Micronycteris hirsuta; assembly: GCA_004026765.1. Lineage (NCBI taxonomy): Eukaryota > Metazoa > Chordata > Mammalia > Chiroptera > Phyllostomidae > Micronycteris > Micronycteris hirsuta. The sequence goes on from PVJI01015596.1 coordinate 36,792, forward strand.
GCATAGTGTGTCTACCTACGTCTCCATCTTGTCCAGAAGTCCCTGATATATTATTTTTAAAAAAAAGTTTTGACTATCTCAACGTCCTCTGCCTAATTATACATTTTCACCTGTCAACTTTTGCAGAATTTGTTGACTCTTAAATTATACATATATGTATCAAAGAAGAGTTTAGTTCACACAATCAGAAGTTGTATGTGGAGCTTTTCTAATAAATACTCAATGAAAAATTAATGGGTTTTAAACACATGAATACACATTTCTACCTTGTAGTCCATGTTATTGTGACGGCCTTCAAAGCCACAGCTAATAATCTTCAGCATCAATTTATATAGTATTTACTAGAATATTATATTGAGCATTTTTTTAAAGATTTTATTTATTTGTTTTTAGAGAGAGGAGAAGGGAGGGAGAAAGAGCAATGTATGGTTGCCTCTCACATGGACTTCACTGGGGACCTGGCCCACAACCCAGGCATGTGCCCCTACTGGGAATTGAACCGGGAACTTCTGGTTCCCAGCCCGCGCTCAATCCACTGAGCTACACCAGCCGGGTATATTGAGCATTTGTAAAAGAAAAGTTTATAATTATAACACCTTGTGTTATAATGTCATTAAAATCTATTTGTATGAGTCTGGAAATTTCTTCTTAAATATTTATTAAAATCTGGTTTGTGAAGTATCATTCAAATGTGTTAAAAGAAACAGGCCTATTTCTCATGTGAAGAGCATATTGAGGTGAAATTGTTTTCAGCATATCAGTATCTTAAGCAATGTAGAACTTTCACATTACTGCCCTCACTAGGTAGTGAAATTGAATATAAATATACATCTGCAGGTTTTGAGTCTTTTTTTCACTAAGTAGTGTTGAGGTGATACATAAGCATATTACTGCAACTGTATCATAACATGTAATAAATGAAATCACATAAGGATAGGTAAATGTACTTCTTGATAACTTCCCTAGTCAGCATGTTAAGAGATTATTGATGGCAGAAATCTGAAAGAAGCTTAAGAACTGCTAAGAAACCATGAGATATAATTTACACAGAAAAGAAAGCTGTCCCAGTTTACTTCTCACAGATTGGTGAGGAACTGAGAATATGACAAAGTCAGGTTATATCCAGAAAATAAATTCTTCTCCCAAAGTGAAAAAAAAGTAATATCCATGAAATGATCATTTGTTCATCATTTACTTTATAATAACTGAGTACATATATAAGAACAGAATGCCCATTGGATTCAGCTCTTCCCTAATAATCAAATTTTAGTATATTAAGAGCTAGAAATTTTGATAAACAATTAGAAGATTCAAATATACAGACATTAAAAAATTGGAATTTTATGATGAAAAATACAGAGAAAGTAAACCAAATGTAGTAATATTTTATGCAAACTAACAAAGTAGGCTGTAGAGTGGGGATTTTAAGATTTTAAATAAGATCTTTGAAATTTTTGACTTTTATTGAGATCAATGAAAATGTTCAAAATTTCATCCTGTTATTCATAGGTTTTGGTTATAGCCATTTCCTCACAATCATTAGAGAAAATAAATGATATAAATTCCAACCTAAGCTATATATTATAAAAGAATATTTTGTTATGCTAATTCCTGAGAATATATAAGTTGCACACTATTTAAAATGTGTATATACTTGTGAAGATGGTATAAAAAGGACAAGTTGAAGTACATGGAGATTTTGAAATTTATTTTTTAATTAAATGTATTAAGGTAATGTTGATGACTAACATGTAAGTTTCAAAATTCTATAATACATTGTCTGTATATTGCGTTGTGTGATCACCACATTCCTACTAATCTGATGAGTGAAAATATTTCAATAAAATTTAACTTTTCACATGAATATGGTAGTTGCAAATATATCTATCTGCTCATTAGGTATTAGTAGTTCCTTCTTTTTAAGTTGTCTGCCCATATCTTTGGTCATTTTGTCTTATGAATTTAGACATTTGATTAAATTCTTATAAATGAATTTTGTACATATGTTGACTAGAGTTTGGATTTAGATTAGATTATCTTTGTGACTGAAACAGACAGATTTCCTGTATGGTTCTGCATTATGTTTAAAGGTAAATCGTATGTTCTCTAAATGAAGTTTACAGCTTCATTTTACATATATTTATACATATGTGTATACATGCATTTATAATTACTAAGTAAGATGAAGGATGGTCTTTAAAAGAAGTGTTGATGTTAAAACTTTTGGAAAATAGTGAAAAGATAGAAAATTTTCTATAAGGAGTGATAAAAGAAATGTTGAGATAGGGCGAAAGATGGCGGCGGAGAAGGAAAAAGTGTGATCGCTTTCCTCCGGCCCACTGGCGGGATATCTGGCCGATTTTCTGAGGAGCAGAGCGATCACCCAGCTGTATTCCGGTGTAGGGGAAGATTGGCAACCAGGACTGCGCATAAAACTGAAAGATCAGCCGGTAGGGAGACTGCTTCAGAGGGAAGGGGTCCCTCGGGCCTTATGGGGAGCTGGGAGGTCTGCGGATCCAGTTGCAGAAGCTTCCCGGTTTGCTCCAGGTTCCGTGGGAGGGAGCTGGATTGGGGTGTGTGAGTTGCCAAAGCAGATGCGCGCGTCTGTTGGAAGAGCCTTGGTCCCCAGCAGTCCGGAGGTCGGTGCGTACCTGGGGACTGATCTGCAGAGGCTGGGGATCCCAGCGGGAGGAATTGGAGTCTGAATTGAAAGGCAAACCCAACCCCAGAGCTCCTGGATTGGGCGCGCACCCGGTGGAGCTAATCGGGGGCGGTTGGCATAAGTGCCCGACCGGGCGCCCAGGCCTGCGGCTTGTAAGCCCCGATTCCAGAGACAAAAGCGATCGGCGAATGCAGGGGCACGGAGCTCACACCTGGAGGGCCTGAGACACAACCCAGACCTGCGGTGCTGAGTCCCTCCGTGCGGGAGAAACAGAGGAGCTACATTGAAACCCACTGAGGGGAGACACAGACCTCATAAACTCTGACTCAGGGTGGAAGTCAGGCGGACCAGAGGAGGTGCTGCAAACTCCCGGCAAATACGCTGGAGGCGGGACGTCAGCTGAGAGTGCAGCCCAGGAAGACAGCAGGAGAAGTCTGATACCTTCCCAGCCTGACGCTGTTGAAGCCAGGCAACAAAAGACTTTTTTTTTTTAATTCTCTCATTTTCTCTTTGTTTCTTTGGTTGTTTTTACCCACCCTCCTTCCTATCTGTCCCTCTATATTATTTTAACTCCTTCTACCTTCCCTTCATTTGGTATTCCTAGTTTTCTCTTCCTTTTATTTCCTATTTTTTTATTATTTTTTTTATTTTAGGTTATTTTCAAATTATTTTCTTCTTTATATTTCTTTTCCTTTTCTTTTGCTTTCTTTTCCTTCGTTATCTCCTTCCCCTGACTTCTTTATCAACAGGTGAGACATTAAAACCTGGAATTGTGAAGAGAATAGAGTGGGACCCAGAGAAGAGTCAGCCCAAAAAACAGAGTGTGACACAAAATTAACTTCGCTGCTTCAGAGAACTTCACAGATCAGTTTAAGAACAAGAGGTTAGCAAGAAGAATCCCACAAACAATGGTAAGACAAAGAAACAATCCCCAAATGAAAGGAAAGGAGGAAACCCCAGAAAGAATGATAAATGAAACAGAGGCAAGCCAACTATGAGACATTGAGTTCAAAGCATATGTTATCAGGCAGCTCAAGAAACTCGAGAAGCTTGAAGAACTCACAGAAAACTACCAGAAACTACAGGGAAATTACAATGAACTCACTGAAACTATATCAACATGAAAAAGGAAATAGAAGTTATTCACAAGGGCCAAGAGGAAATGAGGAATACAATATCTGAACTGAAGAACACAATAGAAGGAATCAAAA